>APFE031138457.1:48776-73883 GCA_000404065.3 Pinus taeda
TATTTAATGTATTTTTTTAAAACTGGTTCGTTTAGACCAAACCAGTCCCGGTTAGACCGGTTCCGGTCGGTAAACCGGTTCATTAGGTGGACCGGTCCGGTCACCGGTTTCGGTTTTAAAAACATTGATCTAGAATAGATAAGACTTTGGCCTTCCAGACTATGAAGTTTGAGGCTTCATCCAGCCTGTCCTAGTCTCTTACCCTGTTCACTACCATCTCGCTGCTCCTCTACTTCCTTTCTGGAAATTCTCGATGTGACTCCCTCTGAGCCTCGATTTCCCTCTTGCAAATCCTTCTGCCAATGTCGAGATGCCCCTCTCGAATCGTCTGTGCAACTGCAACACTGATCTGGATTCTTTGGCTAGAAATCCACCTCGGTAGCAACTCCCTCTACCTTGGTCTTGACTTGTTAGGTATTGTTCTGACTGTTGTACCTCAACAACTCCACTCTGCAACTTACCCACAACCTCCTAAACCTCGGCAACCTGAATGTTAGAGCTCCTAGGCTCTGCACAATCCCGACACCGGCAAATCAGCCTCTTCAGCCAGCTGTGTCAACGCTCCTGACCTCTATGTGAGCCTGCCTTTGCCTCCCTCAGCCTCTGCACTGCCTCTTCCTAGCTAAATCTTGATGACGCAGGCACTGCGTCACCCCTTCCTTGCTGTTACTCTGCTAGGAGCAGCATCTATCACTCGAAACAACTGTTTCTGCTGTTGCTGTTCTGTTCGGCCGATGTCCTCAGTTTTCCTGTGATCTGCAACCACGCTCTTATACCATGTGTAATATTCCTAATTAACCATGGCTAATTGGAATATTCGATTTTGTTCAGTTTTTCCTTCTATAATTATTTCTAAATAAATAAATAAAAAGTGAGGATGAGGGACATAACTCACTTTTTGAATAAAAAGTCACTTCCTAGTAGCACAACGTTGTGACTTAAAGGGCCAAGGGGGCTAAAGGGGGATGCAGAAATGGAGCCCACGCAGACACATGGAGAGACTGCACAGGAGGGAAGGAACACGTGGCAAGAAGGGAACCATGCAGGAAGAGGTGAGCCTTGGGATTGAGAGAGGCGAAGGCTATAAGAAAGAGAGGTGCCCCCTCATTTTGATCATTCAGTTATGTGCATTTTGAGCTAGTCGTTTCGACTTCTGAGCACGCTGGTTGTTTAGCTAGTCTGCAGCACTGTTTACTGCATTGAGTGTCTCCATTTGGAGATCTCACCCTTAGCCCCGGGGGATTTCGAGTGCCTGCTCGGGCAAGGTATTTCCTTTGGCAATTCAGCAGTAGTTTTATCAGCATTCCAGCAACAGTTTCAGTAGTGTTTTGGAGGACTACGCAGCACTGGGAGAGGGACACAGTTCTTTCTAGAAGTAGTGTCAGATTGGGGTTTTTGCAGGAGGATTTATGCTGGGTGATTGAGCAGGGGACCAGTCCTTGCCTATTGGAGGATTTTTGGAGAGTTTCAAGCAGAGTTTAGAGGGGTCTTCTTCAGTGGCAGCACAGAGCATTGAGGAACTGCACAGAACCCCAAGGGGGTGATTTTCGGGGGTCGGCTATTCCAGGAAAGCTTTCTGGGTTTCTTGAGTAGAGCCCGATTCCAGAGTTTCAGCATTTTCTGAAGAGCGGATCAACCCCAAATCATCATTTGTTTTCTAGTAGCAACAGTAGCACGACAGATCTCCAGCAACATCCACACAGAGAGGCCATTCTTTGTTATTCTGAGAGTATTTCTTCACTTGCCTTATGCAAGTCGAGGTGCCATCTTTCTGATCACCTCCTGTACTCATTTTATTGCTCAGTATAATAAAATGGCTTAGCATTTCACGCTGCATTTCTTGAGTATCTACTTATATGTTTCCCATTTATATTATTATATGATGTACCACTGTTAGTTTGTCATTTTTGGGTTATTATATCATTTGCACGTATTTGCTGGGAGTTTTGCTGGGGTTTGAGGAATATTCTGGGTTAGAGATATTACAGTGGTATTAGAGCATAGATCTAGCTCAACCAGTGGAGCTAGCAATCTATGACACCAGGGGAAAAACCCTACATTTGTGTAATATCCCCAACCCGGAATATTCCCCAAACCCCAGCAAAATCTCCAACCAAATATATGCAAATGATATAATAACCCAGGAATAACAAAATAACAGTGGTACAACATATACTAATGTAAACAGGAAATATAAGCTGATAGTCAAGAAATGCAGCGAAAATCCTAAGCCATTTTATTATACTAAGCAATAAAATGAGTACAAGAGGTGATAAGACATATGGCACCTCGACTTGCTCAAGGCAAGTGAAGAAATACTCTCAGAATAACAAGGAATGGCCTCTCTGCGTGGATGTTGCTGGAGAACTGCTATGCTGCTGCTACCGTTGGAAAAAAAGTAATGATTAGGGGCTGCTCCCCTCCTCGGAAAATGTTGAAACTCTGGAGTCGGGCTCTACTCCAAAAACCCAGAAAGCTCTCCTGGAATAGCCGAACCCCGAAAATCACCCCCTTGGGGTTCTACGCAGTTCCTCAATGCTCTACGCTGCCACTGAAGGAAACCCCTCTAAACTCTACTTGAATCTCTGCCAAAAATCCTACAATAGGCAAGGGTTGGTCCCCCGCTCAATTACCCAGCATGAATCCTCCTGCAAAAACCCCAATCCAACACTTCTATCTGAAAGAACTGCGTCCCTCTCCCAGTGCTGTGAAGTCTTCCAAAATGTTGTTGAAACTGCTGCGGAAACGCTGATAAAACTACTCCTGAAATGCCTAAGGAAATACCTTGCTTGAGCAAGCACTCGAAGTCCCCCGGGGATAAGGGTGAGATCTTCGAACAGAGACACTCAATGCACTAAACAATGTTGTAGACTAGCTAAATAGCGAGCGTGCTTAGAATTTGAAATGACTAGCTCAAAATGCACATAACTGAATCATCCAAAATGAGGGGGTTCCTCTCTATTTATAGCCTCTACCTCTCACAATCCCTAGGCTCACCTTCTCCTGCGTGATCCCCTTTTTGCCATGTGTTCCTTCCCTCCTGCGCAGTCCCTCCATGTGTCTGCGTGGGCCCCATTTCTGCGTCCCCCTTTAGCCCCCCTTGGTTCCTCTTAAGTCACAACATTGTGCTATTAGGAAATGACTATTTATTCAAAAAGTGAGTTATGTCCCCCATCCTCACTTTTTTTTTTTACAAGTAACTATAGAAGGCAAAAATCAGACAAAATCAAATATTCCAATTAGCCATGGCTAATTAGGAATATTATAGTCTCCCCCGACAAAATGTTGCTTGTCCTCAAGCAACTGAAGTGATGGATGCTGCAAGATCTTCTCACTCTCCCAAGTGGCATCCTCATCCGGCAAATTCTTCCACCTCACCAAGAATTCCTGGACTGTCCTGCTCCGTAGCTGCCTCTCCCTGGTATCAATGATAGCCTCCGGCTGCAATACCAAATGCCCCTCGTCATCCATGGGTGGTAGCTTATCTGTCACTGTCACCTGCTACCCCAAAGCCCTTTTCAGGCATGATACATGAAAAACGTTATGAATCTTGCTGCCTTGAGGCAGCTCCAACTCATATGCAACCTGTCCAACCCTGCGTATCACCAGTACGGCCCATAAAAGCAGGGCTTGAGCTTCTCAGCCCCCTTTTGCTTTAATGATGACTATCGGTATGGCTGTAACCGTAGGTAGACCATGTCTCCTACCTCAAACTGTCTCTCCACCAGACCCCCGTCAGCATACAACCTCTGTTGGTTCTGTGCTTTAGCCATGTTATCCTTGAGAGCTCGGAGAATATCCTAACTCTCTTGGATCCAAATCTTGGCTCTGGGAGCCTTGCCATCACCAAACATCATGTTAGCAAAAGATAAAGGATGATACCCATATAAGGCATAGAATGGTGACATACCAATGGACGTGTGATGTGAAGTATTATAGCAGTACTCCCCTAGATGCAGCCATCTCAACCATGCTCGCTGCTGCCCACTGACATAGTTACGCAAGTAGCCCTCTAGCCACTTGTTAACTATTTCTGTCTGCCCATCCATCTGTGGGTGATAACTGGTACTCGATGTCAGCTCCATCCCCACCAACCGGAAAAACTCCTGCCAAAACCCGCACATGAAGCGGTTGTCCCTATCACTGACGATGGTCTTAGGAAGACCATGTAACCTGAAGATCTCTCTAAAGAACAGCTCAACCACCTGTGCTACTGTATAGTGTGCGGATATGGCAAAGAAGTGTGCGTACTTCGTCAGTCGGTCAACGACGACAAAGATGCAATCCTTGCCCTGTACCATGGGCAACCCTATGATGAAGTCCATCGAAATACTCTCCCATTTCCCCTCCGGAATGGGTAGAGGCTGCAATAATCCCGCAAGATGGCTCATCTCTCCCTTGTTCCTCTGGCAAACATCCCACTCCCGGATGTGCTGGAATACGTCCTCCTTGAGGCCCTTCCATGAGAACCTCTCCCTAATGGCCCTGTAGGTTTTGGTAAACCCCTGACGTCCTGCCAATGGTGAATCATGTGATGCCTGGAGTATATTCTTCTTGAGTTGAGAGCCCTCAGTCAAGAAGATCTAGTCCCTGTAATAGATGATCTCATCGACCACCCTGTACCTGTCATCTGCCACCTGCCCATCCAGAACCTCACATGCAAACCTGTCCTTGGAGTATTCTGCTAAGAGTCGAGCCCTCTAATCGGTATCCAAGCTCATAAGAGACAACGTGGCTGGTCTACGTGAAAGGGCATCTGCTACCACGTTGTTCTTACCCTTAACATACTCAATGTCAAAGTCATATGCTTGGATCTTGCTGATCCACATCTACTGCCTCTCTTGTAGCTGCTTCTGCTCCAAAAAAAACTTGAGGCTATTGTGATCAGTCCTCACCCTGAACCTGTTACCCACCAAATACTGCTGGTATTTAGCCAATGCATGCATGATGGCCAACATCTCCTTGTCGTATATAGAATACAACCTCTCGTGCGGAAGGAGCTTCCGGCTCTCAAAGGCTATAGGGTGACCTCCCTGTATCAACACTGCACCGATCCCCTCTCCCGACGCATCACTCTCCAAAACAAAGGGCTGCGTAAAATCTGGCAACGCAAGCACTGGGCAACTGCTCATAACCTCCTTGAGCCTGTCAAAGGCTCGCTGCGCTGTATCTGACCAACTGAATGCCCCCTTCCTCGTCAAATCTGTCAGAGGTGCAGCAAGTTGTGAGAAACCTTTGACGAACTTCCGGTAGTAAGTACAAATGCCAATGAATCCTCGAAGTTCCGTCACATTTCTCGGCTCCGGCCATTCTCTGATGGCCCTGATCTTCTCCCCGTGGACTCTCACTCTGTCCACTCCTATGATGTGTCCCAGATACAACATCTTCGTCAACCCAAACTCACACTTGGAGAGTTTGGCATAGAACTGTTGCTCCTGTAAGATATGCAATACCGTCTCAATGTGTTGGAGATGCTCCTCCCAAGTCTTGTTGTAAATGAGAATGTCATCAAAGAACACCAACGCAAACTTCCTCAGGTGAATATGGAAGATGTGATTCATGCAGGACTGAAATGTAGCAGGGGCGTTGGTTAGCCCAAACAGCATCACCAAGAACTCAAAGTGCCCATAGTGACACCTGAAGGCGGTGTTGGGAATGTCCCGGTCCCTCACGCGAATCTGATGGTACCCTGATCTCAAATCAATCTTTGAGAAGAATCGTGCTCCCCTCAATTCGTCCATCAACTCATCGATCTTGGGTATGGGGTACTTGTTCTTCAGGGTCTTCTTGTTCAGGGTCCTGTAGTTAATGCACATCCTCAATGTACCGTCCTTCTTCACCAACACCATAGAAGAAGCAAAAGGACTCGTGCTCGGTCGAATGTGCCCAAGAGCCAGCAACTCCTGGATAGCTCGCTCAATCTCGTCCCGATAGGCCTTGGAGTGCCTACAGGGGGTAGTGATCACTGCCTGGATACCCTGCTCAAGCTCGATAGTGTGCTCAAACCTCCGATCTGGTGGTTGTCCTGGTGGAATCTCTCTAAACACTATGGCATACCGATCAAGGATGGAGTGGATCTCTGGATGTACCGTCTGCCCTGTAGTCCCTGCCTCTGATGCCTACAGCTCCACTGCCCACTCTATGTCTCCCTTCCGGAAGATTGCCTCCATCCGATGAGTCGACACAGTCTGAGGCGCGTATGTGTGCTACCCCCGTATCTTCTCATGCCTCCCAGTCTTCACATCATCCCACTCCATCTCTAAGGTTTTCCAATCCGTCGTGACCTTCCCTAGAGTGATAAGCCACTGAACACCCAATATCATGTTGGTGTCCAGGATATCGACCACGAAAAAGTGGTCAGTCAATGTGTAGGTACGCATCGTCACTGAAAGCTCTGGAACATATCGAGCACACATCATGGTCTGATCTCCTGGGACCAAGACTGAAAACCCATCGAAGCTCTCTGTCTGAATACCTCTCCGCTCAACCATCTGTGCATCGATGAAGTTGTGGGTCGCCCCACTGTCAACCAAAACTGATACCCGCTGGCCACGTACTGTCCCTCGTACGCGTAGCATCAGATACTTGGGAACTCCTCACAATGCTGCAAGGGCCCCTCCGGTAGGTGTAAAAGATGCATCACCTGCTGTTGGCGGTGGAGGTGGCAAAGGTCCCTATATGGCATCGCTATCTCCTGCCTCCACATCATCCTCATCATCCTCTTCTCCACTGCTCTCGGAGAAGACCTCAATAAAATGTGCTTACCAGCAACACATCTATGCCTTGGTGCCCACGGCTCCTAACATGTGAAGCACAACCGCTTCTTCTTCAGCTCCCTCTTGACATCATCCTCAATCTGTACTCGTCCTGGATTCCCCTTTGGAGGTGGAATCCTCACATCCTTCCCCTTGGACTAAAAGGGTTGTCTTTGGGGTTAAGGTGTCTGGGTCCTGGGTAAGACATCCTTTAAGTCCCGGGTCCTGCTGATTGCGTCCTGAAGAGTGGCTGGTCTAGCAGATCAGACTAGACCCCGAAGTGGCTCTGCTAACCCCTCAACATACATATAGACCCTCCATGCTGTGGATAGGTCTGCCACCATCACGGAGACCCTCAAGAAATCTGCAATGTGGGTCTCTAGGCTCCCTGTCTGTTTGAGCCTCGTCATCTCAACAAAATGTTGCTCTGGATCCCTCCGATCAAATCGCTCCATCAATCTCCTGGTAAACTTTGCATATGTCGTCACTGTAGAGTGCCCGAGTGTAACCATCCCGTGAAACCACCAATCCTGGGCCTCGCCATCCAAATGCAATGTTGCCACCTTGTTGGCCTCTGCCTCCGACATCTGGTTAAGCTGGAAATAAATGTCCAGCTTCTCCACCCAAAACCTTGCCAAACTGTTTGATGAACCATCAAATGTAGGCAAGTGGAATCTACTCGTTGCACGGTGGGTGTCACCATCATGGTAATGCCGGTTTCCTCTGTGATGATCGCGGGGCCTACTATCCTGCTGGAGCTGAACAAAGTCTCTAAATGAAAGGGCATCCCTAAACTCCTGCCCATATGCCTGGTACTCTGCAAAATAATCGCCCATATGTCCAGGCTCTACCTCTTGCTGGGTTCCAACGCCCGTGTCTGCTCCTAAAAACGTGGGCATGGTAGAGCGTGTAGGGGCATGCGAGGCCACCTACTGCGCAGTATCACGCTGCTCTAGCAAATGATGGGATGCACCTGATCCCTCACCAATCTGAAAAACTCGTGGGCTCTCACGCTATCTGGCCTCTACTGCCCTAAATCTCTGCCCCATCACCTCAATCTGCCTCGACAAATCTTGCACTGATTTGAGGAGCATATCCGCAAATCTTTTCACGTCCTCGTCTGCCATCGACTTTGCATCCACCACCGACTATTTCTATTCTACATCAACCACCCGCTCCTCCTGTTCTGCGTCCACCACCAGAACACAGTCTCCCTCTCTGTAGGTATTCTCCAACCTACGTCCAATGTCTCTGTATCTCCTCCCTCTGTAACAAATGTAGGGTTTTTCCCCCGGTGTCATAGATTGCTAGCTCCACAGGCTGAGCCAGATCTATGCTCTGATACCACTGTAATATCCCCAACCCGGAATACTCCCCAAACCCCAGCAAAATCTCCAACCAAATATATGCAAATGATATAATAACCCAGAAATAACAAAATAATAGTGGTACAACATATACTAATGTAAACAGGAAATATAAACAAATACTCAAGAAATGCAGCGAGAATGCTAAGCCATTTTATTATACTGAGCAATAAAATGCGTACAAGAGGTGATCAGACAAATGGCACCTCAACTTGCTCAAGGCAAGTGAAGAAATACTCTCAGAATAACAAGGAATGGCCTCTCTGCGTGGATCCTGCTGGAGAACTGTTATGCTGCTACTACTGTTGGAAAACAAGTAATGATTTGGGGCTGCTCCCCTCCTCGGAAAATGCTGAAACTCTGAAGTCGGGCTCTACTCCAAAAACCCAGAAAAACCCAGAAAGCTCTCTTAGAATAGCCGACACCCGAAAATCAACCCCTTAGGGTTCTACGCAGTTCCTCAATGCTCTGCGCTGCCACTGAAGCAAACCCCTCTAAACTCTGCCTAAATCTCTGCCAAAAATCCTCCAATAGGCAAGGGCTAGTCCCCTGCTCAATCACCCAGCGTGAATCCTCCTGCAAAAACTGCAATCCAACACTACTGCCAGAAAGAACTGCATCCCTCTCCCAGCGTTACGCAGTCTTCCAAAACGTTGTTGAAACTGTTGCGAGAATGATGATAAAACTACTCCTGAAATACCTAAGGAAATATCTTGCCCGAGCAGGCACTCGAAGTCCCCCGGGGCTAAGGTGAGATCTCTGATCGGAGACACACAATGCACTAAACAGTGCTGCAGACTAGCTAAACAACCAGCGTGCTCAGAACTCAAAATGACTAGCTCAAAATGCACATAACTGAATCATCCAAAATGAGGGGGTTTCTCTCTATTGATAGCCTCTGCCTCTCACGATCCCTAGGCTCACCTTCTCCTGCGTGATCCTCTTTTTGCCATGTGTTCCTTTCCTCCTGCGCAGTCCCTCCATGTGTCTGCGTGGGCCCCATTTCTGCGTCCCCCTTTTGGCCCCCCTTGGTTCCCCTTAAGTCACAACGTTGTGCTATTAGGAAGTGACTTTTTATTCAAAAAATGAGTTATGTCCCCCGTCCTCACTTTTTTTTTTGTTACGAGTAATTATAGAAAGAAAAAATCGGACAAAATCGAATATTCCAATTAGCCATGGCTAATTAGGAATATTACAATTTGTTACAGAGGTAGGAGGTACAGAGGCACTGGACGTAGGTTGGAGAATACCTATGGGGAGGGACATTGTGTTCCTGTGGTGGACACAGAACAGAAGGAGCTTGTGGTAGATGTAGAACAGAGAGAGCCAGTAGTGGACGCAGAGCAGAGGGATCTGATGGCAGACGAGGACGGGAAGAGATTTGCGGATATGCTCCTCAAATCAACTGTAGGATCTGTCGAGGCAGATTAAGGTGATGGGGCAAAGATTCATGGCAGTAGAGGCCAGACAGCGTGAGAGCCCATGGGTTTTTCAGATTGGTGAGGGATTGGGTGCATCCCATCATTTGCCCAAGCAGCGTGATACTGCGTCGTAGGTGGCCTCGCATGCCCTTCACGCTCTACCATGCCCACGTTCTTAGGAGAAAATAAGGGGGTCGAAGCCCAGCAAGAGGCAGAGCCCGGCCATATGGGCGATTATGTTGGAGAGTACCAGGCCTATGGGCAGGAGTTCAGGGATGCCCTTTCATTTAGAGACTTTGTTCAACTCCAGCGGGATAGTAGGCCCTGTGATCATCACAAAGGAAACCGGCATTACCATGATGGTGACACCCACCATGCAGGGAGTAGATTCCACTTGCCTACATTTGATAGTTCATCAAACAGTTCGGCGAAGTCTTGGGTGGAGAAGCTGGACATTCGTTTCCAGCTTAGCCAGATGTTGGAGGCAGAGGCCATCAAGGTGGCAACATTGCATTTGGATGGCGAGGCCCAGGATTGGTGGTTTCATGGGATGGTTACACTTGGGCACTCTACAGTGACGACATATGCGGAGTTTACCAAGAGATTGATGGAGTGATTTGATTGGAGGGATCCAGAGCAGCATTTTGTTGAGCTGATGAGGCTCAAACAGACAGGGACCCCAGAGACCTACATTGCAGATTTCTTGAGGGTCTCCGTGATGGTGCCAAACCTATCCACAGCACAGAGGGTCTATATGTATGTTGAGGGGTTAGCAGAGCCACTTCGAGGTCTAGTCTGATCCACTAGACCAGCCACGCTCTAGGACACTATCAGCAAGACCCGGGACTTATAGGATGTCTTACCAAGGATCCGGAAACCTTACCCCCAAAGACAGCCTTTTTCAGTCTAAGTGGAAGGATGTGAGGATTCCATCTCCAAAGGGGAATCCAGGACGAGTACTGATTGAGGAGGATGTCAAGAGGGAGTTGAAGAAGAAGCGGTTGTGCTTCACATGTCAGGAGCCGTGGGCATCGGGACATAGATGTGCTGCGGGTAAAGCACATTTTATTGAGGTCTTCTCCGAGAGCAGTGGAGAAGAGGATGACGAGGATGATGTGGAGGCAGGAGATAGCCATGCCATACAGGGACCTTTGCCACCTCCACCGCCAGCAGCAGGTGGTGCATCTTTTGCACCTACCAGAGGGGCCCTTGCGGCATTGCGAGGAGTTCCCAAGTATCTGACGCTACGCGTACGAGGGACAGTACATGGCCAGCGAGTATCTGTTTTGGTTGATAGTGGGGCGACCCACAACTTCATCGATGCACAGATGGTTGAGCGGAGAGGTATTCAGACAGAAAGCTTCGATGGGTTTTCAGTCTTGGTCCCAAGAGATAGGCCATGACGTGTGCTCATTATGTTCCAGAGCTTTTAATGACGATGGGCACCTACACATTGACTGACCACTTTTTCGTGGTCGATATTCCGGACACCAACATGATACTGGGTGTTTAGTGGCTTTTCACTCTAGGGAAGGTCACAACGGATTGGAAGACCCTAGAGATGGAGTGGGATGATGAGAAGACAGGGAGGCATGAGAAGATACAAGGGCAGCACACATATCCGCCTCAGACCGCGTCGGCTCATCGAATGGAGGCAGTCTTTTGGAAGGGAGACATAGAGTGGGCAGTGGAGCTGCGTTCATCAGAGGCAGGGACTACAGGGCAGACGGTACATCCAGAGATACAGTCCATCCTTGATCGATATGCCATAGTGTTTGGGGATATTCCACCAAGACAGCCACCAGATCGGGGGTTTGAGCACATCATCGAGCTTGAACAGGACATACAGGCAGTGATCACCACCCCTTATAGGCACCCCAAGGCCTATCGAGATGAAATTGAGCGGGCTATCCAGGAGTTGCTGGCTCTTGGGCACATTCGACCAAGCACGAGTCTTTTTGCTTCTTCTGTAGTGTTGGTGAAGAAGAAGGACGGTACATTGAGGATGTGCATTGACTATAGGGCCCTAAACAAGAAGACCCTGAAAACAAGTACCCCATACCCAGGAGCGATGAGTTGATGGATGAGTTGAGGGGAGCACGATTCTTCTCAAAGATTGATTTGAGATCTGGGTACCATCAGATTCGCGTGAGGGAGCAGGACATTCCCAAGATCGCCTTCAGGTGTCGCTATGGGCACTTTGAGTTCTTGGTGATGCCTTTTGGGCTAACCAACGCCCCCGCTACATTTCAGTCATGCATGAATCACATCTTTCGTAGTCACTTGAGGAAGTTTGTGTTGGTATTCTTTGATGACGTTCTCATTTACAGCAGGACTTGGGAGGAGCATCTCCAACACATTGAGACAGTATTGCGTATCTTACAGGAGCAACAGTTTTATGCCAAACTCTCCAAGTGTGAGTTTGGGTTGACGGAGATGTATCTGGGACACATCATAGGAGTGGACGGAGTGAGAGTCCACGAGGAGAAGATCAGGGCCATCAGAGAATGGCCGAAGCCGAGAAATGTGACGGAACTTCGAGGATTCATTGGCATTTGTACTTACTACCAGAAGTTTGTCAAAGGTTTCTCATAGATTGTTGCACCCCTGACAGATTTGATGAGGAAGGGGGCATTCAGTTGGTCGGATATAGCGCAGCGAGCCTTTGACAGGCTCAAGGAGGTTATGAGCAGTTGCCCAGTGCTTACGTTGCCAGATTTTACGTAGCCATTTGCTTTGGAGTGTGATGCATTGGGAGAGGGGATCGGCGCAGTGTTGATGCAGGGAGGTCATCCTACAGCCTCAAGTTTTTTTTGGAGCAGAAGCAGCAACAGGAGAGGCAGCAGAAGTGGATAAGCAAGATCCAGGCATATGACTTTGACATTGCGTATGTCAAGGGTAAGAACAACGTGGTTGCAGATGCCCTTTCACGTAGACCAACCACGTTGTCTCTTATGAGCTTGGATACAAACTGGAGGGCTCGACTCTTAGTAGAGTACTCCAAGGACAGTTTTGCATGTGAAGTTTTGGATGGGCAGGTGGCAAATGACAGGTACAGGGTGGTTGATGAGATCATTTATTACAGGGACTGGATCTTCTTGACTGAGGGGTCTCAGCTCAAGAAGAAGATACTCCAGGCATCACATGATTCACCATTGGCGAGACATCAAGGGTTTACCAAAACCTATAGGGCCATTAGGGAGAGGTTCTCATGGAAGGGCCTCAAGGAGGACGTACTCCAGCTCATCTCGGAGTGCGATGTTTGCCAGAGGAACAAAGGAGAGATGAGCCATCCCGTGGGATTATTGCAGCCTCTTCCCATCCCGGAGGGGAAATGGGAGTATTTCGATGGACTTCATCATAGGGTTGCCCATGGTACAGGGCAAGGATTGAATCTTTGTCGTTGTTGATCGACTGACGAAGTACACACTTTTTTGCCATATCCGCACACTATACAACAGCACAGGTGGCCGAGTTGTTCTTCAGAGAGATCTTCAGGCTACATGGTCTTCCTAAGACCATCGTCAGTGATAGGGACAGCCGTTTCATGGGCGGGTTTTGGAAGGAGCTTTTCCGGTTGGTGGGGACGGAGTTGACACCGAGTACCAGTTATCACCCACAGACGGATGGACAGACAGAGATAGTTAACCAGTGGCTAGAGGGCTACTTGCGTAACTATGTCAGTGGGCAGCAGCGAGCATGGTTGAGGTGGCTGCATCTAGGGGAGTACTGCTACAATACTTCACATCACATGTCCATCGGTATGTCACCATTCTATGCCTTATATGGGTATCATCCTTTATCTTTTACTGACGTGATGTTTGGTGATAGCGGCTCCTAGAGCCAAGATTTGGATCCAAGAGAGTCGGGATATTCTCCGAGCTCTCAAGGATAACATGGTTACAGCGCAGAACTAGCAGAAGCTGTATGCAGGCAGGGGTTGGGTGGAGAGACAGTTCGAGGTGGGGGACATGGTCTACCTATGATTACAACCATACCGACAATCGTCGCTAAAGCAGAAGGGGGTTGAGAAGCTCAAGCCTCGCTTTTATGGGTCGTACAGGGTGATACACAGGATTCGACAGGTTACATATGAGTTGGAGCTGCCCCAAGGCAGCAAGATTCATAATGTTTTTCATGGATCATCCCTGAAGAAAGCATTGGGGCGGCAGGTGACAGTGACAAATGAGCTACCACCCATGGATGATGAAGGGCATTTGTTGTTGCAGTCGGAGGCTATTACTGATACTAGGGAGAGGCAGCTGCGAAGCAGGACGGTCTGGGAATTTTTGGTGAGGTGGAAGAACTTGCCGGATGAGGATGCCACTTGGGAGAGTGAGAAGGTCTTGCAGCATCCATCACTTCAGTTGCTTGAGGACAAGCAACATTTTGTCGGGGGAGACTGTAATATTCCTAATTAGCCATGGCTAATTGGAATATTCGATTTTGTTCAGTTTTGCCTTCTATAGTTATTTGTAAATAAAAAAAAGTGAGGACAGGGGACATAACTCACTTTTTGAATAAAAAGTTACTTCCTAGTAGCACAACGTTGTGACTTAAAAGGGAGCCAAGGGGGCCAAAGGGGGACGCAGACACATGGAGAGACTGCGCAGGAGGGAAGGAACACGTGGCAAGAAGGGAACCATGCAGGAAGAGGTGAGCCTTGGGATTGAGAGAGGCGAAGGCTATAAGAGAGAGAGGAGCCCCCTCATTTTGATCATTCAGTTATGTGCCATTTGAGCTAGTCGTTTCAACTTCTGAGCACGCTTGCTGTTTAGCTAGTTTGCAGCACTGTTTAGTGCATTGAGTGTCTCTGTTCGGAGATCTCACCCTTAGCCCCGGGGGACTTTGAGTGCCTGCTCGGGCAAGGTATTTCCTTTGGCATTTCAGCAATAGTTTTATCAGCATTCCAGTAGCAGTTTCAGCACCGTTTTGGAGGACTGCGCAGCACTGGGAGAGGGACACAGTTATTTCTGGCAGTAGTGTCGAATTGGGGTTTTTGCAGGAGGATTTATGCTAGGTGATTGAGCAGGGGAACAACCCTTGCCTATTGGAGGATTTTTGGCAGTGTCAGGCAGAGTTTAGAGGGGTCTTCTTCAGTGGCAGCGCAGAGCATTGAGGAATTGCGCAAAACCCCAAGGGGGTGATTTTCGGGGGTCGGCTATTCCAGGAAAGCTTTCTGGGTTTTTCTGGGTTTCTTGAGTAGAGCCCGATTCCAGAGTTTAAGCATTTTCCGAGGAGGGGAGCAGCCCCAAATCATCATTTGTTTTCTAGCAGTAGCAGCAGCACGACAGTTCTCTAGCGGCATCCACGCAGAGAGGCCATTCTTTGTTATTCTGAGAGTATTTCTTCACTTGCCTTGTGCAAATCCAGGTGCCACCTTTCTGATCACCTCCTGTACTCATTTTATTGCTCAGTATAATAAAATGGCTTAGCATTTCACGCTGCATTTCTTGAGTATCTGCTTATATTATTATATGTTGTACCACTGTTAGTTTGTCATTTTTGGGTTATTATATCATTTGCACGTATTTGTTGGGAGTTTTGCTGGGGTTTGAGGAATATTCTGGGTTAGGGATATTACAGCATGTTGCAATTTCTAAGTCTGACACGTTAGAAACCCTTCATGCACTTTACTGATTAATTCCTACCTACTTGTTATGTTAATTAACAAGTTATTTACCATGTAAACACTGGAAATAAATACAAGCACATGCTCAATGCATTACAGATCATCAACTACAGGAAATAGAAACAAGCACACAAGTGACACCGTTGTTTTTGGACTAATGTCCCCGGAAAAACCCAATGCGGGAAAACCGGTGTAGCTATCTGAGGGTTTGGTTTATTAAGCAATTTCAAAATACAATCTGGGTGCCAAATCTGGCTCTCCCAACAAAGAAAAATCTCGGAAATAACACCTCTCTACTCGGAAGCAGATATTTTGGCTAAAACCCTGGATAAACACTCCAACAGCTCCAATCCGCCCCATGAAACCCCAACGTCAGCCTCTAGGGAGTGCGTCATCTCTCCCAGCAGTTCTAGCTTTTTCCCTCTACGTCAGCTTTCTTGGCTGTTCCAGTAGTTCCCGGCAGTTCCGGCTTCTGCCCTCTGCGTCAGCTTTCTCGGTTGTCCCAGCAGTTCCGGCTTTTGCCCTCTACGTTAGCTTTCCCGGTTGTTCCTGCAGTTCTCGGTAGTTCCGGCTGTTTTGGCGTCTGCCCTCTGCATCAGCTTTCCCAGTTGTTCCGACAATTTCAGCACAAGACCGGCTAACCCTGTCTATTTCTGCGTCTCTCCCTCCAGCTACTATGTTGATCCTCCCAGTGCTATCTCTGCCTCTCTACTTTTGTATTCACTGCCATTCAGCTGCAACCCTAATCACTCTCTCAACTTTCTCAGCAAACCCCACCCCAAAAAGTCGAAATCTTGATCTCCGGGTGTATTCTCCAAGTGACCCTCAAGCCTTCTCTTATACTTTTCTCGTTGATAGATCAACAACCGAGATTAAGTCCCTAATCGACGGCTAAGATTAGATCTGACTTGATCCATGACTTTTGAACCATTCTAAAACAGTTTTATACTAATTTACATTAATATTTTAATTTCCTTAAGTTTAGACTTAGGGACTCCATTTAAAATATTAATTATTTTAATATCTCCCAAACTGTTTAGAATCTACCCAAACCGTTTTTGAGTATTGGAGATCTCATGTGCCTTAGTCTCTCTACCAATTTTCGTGGCTAGAGCACATCCGATGCTACCCCAAATCAACATTTCAATATGCCAATTGGATACACAAGAGAGAGAATGGATTCCTTATGGACACAATTAGATCTTTTATCGCAGTTATGATTTGATTAAGGTGCTTCAAGAGTGACTTATATCACAAGAACAAATGAATCCACTTATCCAATAATCAATGACGACAACAGGAGCATTAATCCAACATATTACTTAGAGCAATTAGCCAATCTCATTAAACACTTATCAATTCAAATAGAGCACTTATGTGTGTTAATGCAAGAGTGCAAATAGATGCCAATGATGCGGAAATGAAATATGGATCAGCCAAGAGACATGATTGCAGCAGTAAGAAAATCACCCAATTACACCATTAAACAATTATCCAAGATCTATAAGCTGCAAGAAACAAAATGTAAGTGTAATTAGATGACTTTTAATCACTTTTTCCACCACTGAGAATTTTATATCAAATCTATATGCAGTAAATTTCAGACTTCAAATTATTATTTGAGCCGTCAAAAATAATCAAATATGCCAAGAAATGTAAGCCCAATGAGTGTAAGTGACAATATAATGATGAAATATGACTGTCAATCAGTTATTATGCCACTGTTATATAATTGTATCACTGCTGTAAGTGTTTTTAGGTGGCTGTGGCAAACATATCAGAAAATTAATCCAATAGTCCACAAGAAATTCACTTATATGCACTCAAATTGACTTTAAGTTAATTCTTGATACCTTAGGTGAATTATTAATGGATCCAGGGTTGACTTTAAATGCACATAAGCCTCAAATATGCTACTCTCATAAAATACTTTAAAAATTGAAATTAGCACAGTGATGAAGCTAGAGGGTTAGAGAGTAAACCAAGAGGCCTTATGGCTTTGTAAATTGCTACAAAGGATTCCAATGGACTTGAGAACCTGCAACCACCAAGTTAGCTCTAAAACTGCTTCAAAACCAAATGTTAGAGATAAAAAATCAAATCAATGACCGAATAATAGCTAAAAGAGGGCTAGAATGAGGAGCTAGGGTTTAAAAAACCCCAAACTAGGGCTAGAGGAGGCTCTAAAAGGCTAGTGTCCAAGGGGTAAGCCCTTTTAGGGTTGAGCCTAGGGGTTGAAGGCGAGCCAAGGGTCAAATGAGGCTCCCCAAGCCCGTGACAAGGGTAAACAAGGGAAGTCGAGGCCCTTTTAGGCCTGCAACTAGCCAAACCAAGGGGGGTGAGGGGGAAAAGAGGGCTCGAAAGGATTGCGGAAAGCCCAAAAGGGCTGCGGCCAAGCAAGGCAAGTCCCACAAGGGGCTACGATTGAAGGGAAAGAGCCTTTAAGGCTCACATCAGGCCCTAAAAGGGTTGTCGTCTAAGGGAAAAGCCATAAAAAGGGATGCCACTAAGCCGAGAAGGCTAGCGACTTAGGGAAAAGCCCCTTAGGGGGTTGCGGCCAAGTAGACCCCTTCCTCACTAGGTTTCAGGATATCCGAGATCAATTTTTTGTAGTAGGGTCAGCGCCTCAGCCTAGAGAATTGGTGAGGTTTTCTCTAAACATCATTTCCGAAGAATGGGAGGTCTTCGTCCATAGTATATTGGGCAGAGAAAAGTTGCCAGATTGGGATTGTATGCGTGTTGATCTACAACAGAAGGAGATGAGGTGAGATTTGGTAAAGACCACCATCACTAACAACAGCGAGACAAAGCAAGTAAAGGAAGAGGAGGATGTGGCTCTTGCATCAAAGGGGCCACAGGAGCAGCACAAGAGGAAGAAGGACAATTCCAAGGTGAAATGCTTCAGATGTGGTGAGCTTGGCCACTACAACACTCAATGTCCTCTCAGGAAGAAGGAGAAGCGGGATCAGCAGGTTGCTTCTGCAGAGATCGACAGGTTGTCCTCCAGATTGGAGGGAGGAGTTTTCCATGATCACCGAGACACCTCCAATAGTGAGGTGGGCTGATTTGGTTTTGTAGCCCCAAAGAGCTACAGGATGGGCAGGATTCTTGAGGTCCGCCTCATGAATCACTACCTTGTTACGGGAGCCCAAAACATGCAGTAGCAAGATGGATTAGAGGCAATTGGTGCAGTCAGTTGCCAAAGTGACAGATGCAGTAGCTAGTAGCAGGTCAGATACTGGGTAGCGCAATGCAGAGTTAGCAGTAGTGCAGTTGGCACAAAGCAGAGTCAGCAGCAACAGTGCAGAGGCTTCAGTGGCAACGTAGAGTCTAGAAGCAATCAGGAATCAGGTGACAGATGCATCATACTGGCCACAGTTGGTTCAGTATTTTGGATGTTTTTCCATTGCAATTGCAGATGGAGAAGGAGTCGTAGTGCAGATGCAGTGTTGGTAGTAGTTCAGCAGGGCCAACAGCAGCACAGATGCAGCGTATATCAGAGTTGCATAGTAGTTGGTGGGCAACAATAGCCAGACATCAACAACGTTACAGGGGGTGATGCAGAGATAGGGTGTTGCTTCGGTGGGTTGCAGCGCTAGAACACTTTCCTCGCTAAGAGGGAGTGTTAGTTTTTGTAGCATTGGTTGTGTTCTAGACACAAAATTTGGTGGAGAGGCTAGAATACATCTATTCTGCAAAACCCATAAATCATATCTGGAAATTCCACTTAGATACGACTTAACTAAAACAATTAATCTTTTTTAATGGTGCCGAAGTATAAACTTAGGAAAATTGATTGATTAAAGGGTATTAATTAAGTCACGGTTGTTGAAATTTCTAAGTCTACTTAGTTAGAAACCCTCCATGTACTTTATCTTATTTATTCCTATCTACTTGTTATTTTACTTAACAGGTTATTTACAATGTAATACTAAAAATAAACACTAGTGCATCCTCAACATATTACAGATCAGCAACTAAAGGAAACAGAAACGATCACACCATATGACACCATTATTTTTGGACCAATGTCCCTAGAAATACCCAATGTGGGAAAATCAACACAACTATCTGAGGGTTTTCTTATTAAGCAATTTCAAAGTACAATTTGGGTGCCAAATCTGGCTTACCTAACAGTCCAGAGAATGCCCTTGGCAGAAGTACCTTTTAGTCTGGGACAAATGTCTCAGCTGAAACCTCAAATAAAACCTTTGTCAGCTCCTCAATTCCAATCTACCCCAGAAACCCTAGCGTCAAGCTCTCTAGACTGCGTCAGCCTCTCTCTGCCCAGCGTTGGCCCCACGTCACCCTAAATAGGGCTGCGTTAGCCTCAAGAGCGCTTGCATTAGCCTTTTGGCCCTCTGCGTCAGTTACGCTAACCTCTCTGAAGCACTGTGCAACTCCTGGCTGCCTCTGCGTGGCCCTGCGGAGCCCTGGTTGCTATTAAGTCACTCTCTCTAGCTCCTGTGCTGATCTCGCGGCACTATCTCTGCCTCTCTATCTCTTTGTACTCGCTGCCCCTCAGCTGCAACTCTCGATCACTAATTCTATCTCTCCTAGCGAACCCCTCTCTAGAGAATAGAATGACTGATCACTCTGGTGTGTTCTCCAAGTGACCCTCAAGTATCCTCTTATATTTTTTATGTTGACATATCAACGGCCTAGATTAAATCCCTAATCAATGGCTAAGATTAGATCTGGCTTGATCAGTGTCTTTTGGACCATTCTAACACAGTTTCATATTAATACACATTAATATTTTATTTTCCCTAAGTTTAGACTTTAAAAATACTAATTATTTTAGTATCTCCTGATCTGTATAGAATCTGCCCAAACTCTTTCTGGGTATTGGAGATCTCATGTGCCCCAACCTCTCCACCAAATTTCGTGGCTAGAGCACATCCAATGCTACCCCAAATCAACACTACCTCTTAGCGAGGACTATGCTCTAGCAATACTCCTCACTGAGTATTACTCTGATCATCCGGCATCGATACCTGTGCTGATGCTAGGTCTTCTTGACCAACATCCTCTGCACTGTTGCATCCTGTACCGCTGCCCATGGTTCTGCGACTGCCACTGCTGCATCTGTACGACAGCTCCCTCTGCATCCATGCTACTGCTGGTCCTTTCTCCCAGCACTACATCCACATTGCACCTCCTCTCATCATGCTGCATCGCATTGCCCACTACTGCACTGCAACTCAGTTACTGAGAAGTAAGTAACTGATCTCCCAATCTGACCTCCTTGTTGGGCTAGAGACACCCATTGATGCTGAAGCTCCCTCTGTCGATAAGGAGTGCTCCCTCTCTAACCTCTACGCTACTACAACAACTCCGTCATCTCGCGCCATTACACACCTCTCTGTGCCATCCTGCACTGGTGCAACACTCCTGTGCTTTTCGCACTGCTGCAACCTGCTAGCCCTACGATGTCTCAGGACTCCTGCATTGTAGCTCTCTCTACCGCTCCATCCGCATCCATCTCTACCCGACTCAACCAACCCTACTACTCCTCTTCGGGGCTCCCATAGCAAGGTCTAATCCAAGAGGTTGGGTACCTCGAGGATCCTGCCCCTCATCCCCTGTAGTCCGCCTGAAACAGCTCGATGTCTCCCCACTTTCGCTCAAGTGGTGCGTGTGCACTCATTGCACAATCATGGTTTGTCAAAACTTGTCTGCCTGTGCTGGCGCTACCTTAGTCTCAGAAGACTCTCCCTTACAATTCTTCCTTGGACACTAGGTCGCATAATGACCCAGCTCCCCACAGTGGAAGCACTTGATCTTGGAGAGATCGTTCTTCTTCTGCTTTTCCTGCTTTCCCTCAGATGCTAGGGCCACATCTTCCTCCTCCTGTTTGACTTTGATCCCCTTGCTGCTGCTACCCATCTTCGACTGTCGTCTGATCTCTTCCTGGCGAAGAGTCGCCCACATCTCGTCCCAAGGTGGGAGAGCCCCTCTTCCCAGCATACTTTGGACAAATACCTCCCAGTCTTCTGAGACAGCATTGAGGGTTGTCCTCACCATCAACTCTTGATTCAGCGTGGCCCCTATAACAGTTAACTGATCTCGGATCTCATTCAGTCCTTTGAGGAAGGTGTCAACCGGTTCTCCCTTCTTCATCTATTACAACCTCAATTGATTCTCAAGTAGCATTGTTCTCTGCACAGAAGTATGCTGGTACAATTTCTTGAGAGCCTCCCACATCTCATATGTCGTTTCCTTCTCGGCAATGTGTGGTACTACATGATCCTTGACCCTGTCATGGATGATGCTCTTTGCCTCCTCATACTTGTCGTTATCATTGGGATCGACTAGGATAGCTATTAGCCTCAAGGCAAACTTCTTGACACAATTTTTGTCAAGTATGAATAAGATTCTGGCCTTCCAGACTGCAAAGTTCGACACTCCATCTAGTCTATCCTGGTCTCTTACTCCATGTAGTGCCATGATGCTCTTTTACTTCCCTCCTGGAAGTTCTCTGTTCGACTCCTTCGAGTCTCTACTTCCCATTTGGAAGTTCTCTTTTGCACTCCCTCTGAGTCCTGATTTCCCTCCTGGAAATCCTTCTTCCACTGTCGAGATGCCCCCTACTCTAATCATCTTGTGCAACTGCACCACTGATCCGAGCTCCTCGGCTAGAAACCCTCGGCAGTAACTCCCTCCTCTTGGCCTTGTTCTGTCAGGTACTATTCTGACTACAGGTACCTCACCAACTCCACTCTGCAATATTCCCACGGCCTTCTAAACCCCAGCGACCTGAAGGTGAGAGCTCCTAGGCTCTGCGCAATCTCGGCACCAGCAACCCGACCTCCTCAGCCAACTGCGTCATCCCTCCCAGCTTCTGTGTGGCTCTGCGTGAGGCTCCCTTTGCCTTTCTTAGCCTCTACCCTGCCTCTTCCTACCTCACCCTTGATGATGCAGGCACTGTGTTACCCTTCCTTGTTGCTGCTCCCCGAGAAACAACTTCCGTCACCTCAGGACAATTGTTTTCTGCTGCTATTGCTCCACTCTAATGATGTCCTTAGTCCTCCTGTGATCTGCAATCGCCCTCTGATACCATGTTGAAGTTTCTAAGTCTACTTAGTTAGAAACCCTCCATGCACTTTATATGATTTATTCCTATCTACTTGTTATTTTACTTAACAAGTTATTTAGAATGTAAATATTGAAAATAAACACTAATGCATGCTCAACATATTACAGATCAACAACTAAAGGAAACAAAAACAATCACACCATATGACACCATTATTTTTGGACCAATGTCCCTGGAAAAAACCCAACGTGGGAAAACCAGTGTAGCGATCTGAGGGTTTTCTTATTAAGCAATTTCAAAGAGTACAATTTGGGTGCCAAATCTAGCTTACCCAACAAAGAATGCCCTTGGTAGTAGTACCTCTCAGTCTAAGACAAATGTCTTGGCTGAAACCTTGGATAAACCCTCTGGCAGCTCCTCAATTCCAATCTGCCCTAGAAACCCCAGCGTTAGCCTCTCTGGACTGTGTCAGCCTCTCTCTGCCCAGCGCTGGTCTTGTGTCACCCTGAATAGGGTTGCGCTAGCCTCAAGAGGGCCTGTGTCAGCCTTCTGGCCCTCTGCGTCAGCTACACTAGCCTCTCTGAAGCACTGCGCAGCTCCTCGCTCTCTGCGTGGCCCTGCGTGATCCCTGGCTGCTGATCTCCCAGCACTATCTCTACCTCTTTGTCTCTCTCTACTCGCTACCCCTCAGCTGCAACTCTCGATCACTAATCTATCACTCTTAGCAAATCCCGCTCTAGAGAATAGAATGACAAATCACTTTGGTGTGTTCTCCAAGTGACCCTCAAACCTCCTCTTATACTTTTCCTATTGACATATCAACGGTCAAAATTAAGTCCCTAATCAACAGCTAAGATTAGATTTGGTTTTATTCATGTCTTTTGGACCATTCTAACACAGTTTCATATTAATACACATTAATATTTTATTTTCCCTAAGTTTAGACTTAGAGACTCCATTAAAAATATTAATTATTTTAATATCTCCTGAACTGTTTAGAATCTGCCCAAACCCTTTTTGGGTATTGGAGATCTCATGTGCCCCAACCTCTCCACCAAATTTCGTAGCTAGAGCACATCCAATGCCACCCCAAATCAACAATGGTCAAAATCTTCTAGAAGAAGACATGGATTGAATTCTAGTTAATCTTAACCATTGATTATGTTTTAATCTTGGTCGTCGATATCTCAATGAGAGACTATAAGAAGAAATTTGATGGGGGTTGGAGAACACACTCGGAGCCACCAGAAATTTGATTTTGCTGGGAAATCGAACTCTAGAGTAGTAGTAGTCAGTTGCCGAAGGTGATTTAGTGAAGTCAAAGCAGTGAGAGAGGGACAGGGATAGTAAGGCCAGAATGATGTTTCTCCAGTGAGGTGAGTGCATAGCAGATAGGTAGTGAGTGCTACAGAGAGGCGGCATAGAGTAGAGAGGCAGTGCAAAACTTCAAAGGGAAATCCATATTTTGCTAAGTAAAAGTCGAAATTCAATGCCAAAAGCCGGAGTGGGAGCCCGGGGGCGAAGAGGATTGATTTTCCAAATAACAGTTGATCAGTTAGCAAGAGAGACGTTGGTTCGAGTTGTGGGATGTAGATCTGCGTAGGCTGACGTAGAGGAAGCAAGGGGCAGCTCATGTTGAGCTAAAGTCAATGTCGGATCACTGGTGGGAGTGAGATTTTTCTCACTAGATCTCCTTTCGGTTATTTCTCTGTTGGAAAGCTAGATTTGGGCTCCCATATATTTGTACTCAGATTTACTGCTGCTTGATATAAATAAAACCCTCAGTTGCTGCACTGGTTTTCCCAAGTTGGGTTTTTCTGGGGACATTAGTCTAAAAATAACAGTGTATTATTGTGTGTGCGCATCTATTCTTCCATTGTTTTTATTTCTTCCGCATTATTTATTTTGTGAAGGCTGCACAGTGTATTAGTTTCGATATTTACCATAGAACACAGTGAATAATTTGTTCATTATATTTAACAAATAGAAAAAACTTAATTAGTTGTTGTTATGTAAAACATTAGTTAACTTAGGTTTATTATTTAATTTTAATTTTAATTAGACGAAAGGGCACGATCATAAGATCTTGCCCTTTCCCAAAGGGTGCCCATGGCGGTATATAAGCCAGGCAACCCAGTGTAAATCATCATCATCTGTAATTTATCTAATTATTAATAAATATTTGCATATCTATTTCTGCGTTCATAAGTTTTTTCGTCTCATCTGGTATCAGAGCAAACGTTCTTCTCGCCTATGTATCATAGTGTCACTTGTTCACCCTTGGCTGCATCACTCATTCATTTAATAATATATAGATTCAATATTTGAAATTGTTATCGTACTAGTGGTGTAGATCCACGTGACTCCATCCACTGCTATTTCTTCTCATCTAGTTCGTTCGTCATACACCACTCCACAGATCATCAGAAGACCACTCCGTTATCTGTACCATCGTTCTGCGTAGTACCTTTCAACCTCACTTGTGTTCCCCAACCGCACCAAGCTTGTTACCCTGTCGCTCCCTCCCTAATTCGCTGCTTAGCACCAGACGCTACCTCGACGTTCGTTGTTTCTCCCTATGGACACTGCTTAGACCACCTGTTATTAATCCCAATTGGACGCTGCCCCGACCACTGTAACACTAGTTACCACTTCCGACCACTACTCGGCTGTCCTTGTTCGCTGTCTATCCGCCCGCAACACCGTGTCCCTGTTGCTACCATCCGCTATTCGACTGCTGTGAAATTGCCCGAAAGACCTACGATTGCCATCGTGGTAACTTTCTGCACCGATATCCGCTCGAACAGAACAATTCCTATCTGCGTGAAGGGTTTTTGGAACGGTCAAACAAAACGTGGTTAATACGTGACTGTTCTGTAATATATATATAATA
>APFE031138457.1:76971-121244 GCA_000404065.3 Pinus taeda
AATATCTGATCAAGTGGAAGGACTTACCCGAAGAAGACGCTTTCTGGGAGAATGAATCATTCTTCAACAACATCCGTCGTTACTTATGCTTTGAGGACAAAGCATTCTTTCGAGAGGAAGGCAATGTTATGTAAAAAAACTAGTTAACTTAGGTTTATTATTTAATTTCAATTTTAATTAGACGAAAGGGCACGATCATAAGATCATGCCCTTTCCCAAAGGGTGCCCATGGCGGTATATAAGCCAGGCAACCCAGTGTAAATCATCATCATCTGTAATTTATCTAATTATTAATAAATATTTGCATATCTATTTCTGCGTTCATAAGTTTTTTCGTCTCAGTTGCTGCAGTAAGATTTAGGTTCCAAATTTTCACAATATCAACACAAAGTATCATTTTATTCGATATCATGTGGAGGCCAAGACTATTCCCCTAGACATTGTTCCACAAATGAGCAAATTGCAAACATGTTCACCAAATCAATTGGAAGAGAAAATTTTAAAAAATTCAGAATGAAGCTTCGGCTCATTAACGCCCCTTCAGATTAAGGAAGGGGAATGTTAGACGCCTAATCCTTGGGAATTCGGTGTAAATTTTGTAAATATGCAAGGGAAATATAGACGGTCAGAATAGGAACTGAACTTGGAAGATGATGGGTCGCTTTGTAATTATATATTCGGTTATTCACCAATACAAAATCCAATTTTGGGAGTTACCCAACCTAGCCTAGAACTTGTGGATGTATATTAGAGATACTCTAGCAAGTTTCTGGTTGAAACAAACCTGCTTTAAGAAAAGCATCAGACACGAACACAATAATATGGGCAAGAAATCAGATTATAAGAGAATGAACTAAAATGGCTCTGGTTAGACAATTGAAAGTAAAGGTATATCACAAATTATAAACATGCCCAATCAAATTTGCAACCCAAGCATATCAATCAGTATTTTCTAATGGCAAACAGGGTTCTACATTTTTGCTAAAAACATTACCATCACAAACTGAACATTGAAAACTTCCCATTCAGTGTAAGTGGAAACCCTGTGGTCAGTTATTATCCCACATAAAGGAAGTGTGACACTAATATTCATGTTAACAATCCATCTTTCCATACTGAACTCACTGTTCAAGCTGGGCTGCAAACTGTGCAACTTTAAGTTGGCATTGGTTAGCTGTACTAGTAACTTCTTCACCTCGAAAGAGGTCTGCAGCACGCTCAAAATATTGCATCGCCAATTCAAAATTTTCTTCTGCCTCATATAGCTCAGCAATCTCCTACAGAAAAAATATATTCTAGACTTAATAAACGGCTAGATCAAGAACAGAATGATACTGAAAACATGTAACTGTGCTACATATCTTTGAGTTTGTTCTAATGACATTGTGGTAGCAGAACAATAAATACTCCATTTGTAAAGACACGAACAACGTGTAATTAAAAGGTCATATCAATTCCACTACAATGATTGCATTACCTTGCAATTCTTTGCAGCCATTGACAATCTTCCTATCTCCAGAAAGAGATTAACAGCCAAATTTAAGCATTGCACAGCCTCTGCAAAACATAAATAAGTAAAATCAAAGCTGGCAACCATTCAATGGCAGTAAAATAGAACCAATGGTCTCAACAAACTAATACAACAACCTAAACATCACCTCTGCCACCATGCAGGAGACATAAATTCTAACCAAGTACAAGGGCACAACCTAAAAGAAATCAAAGGTATTGATCATCAAGCAGGCATTGTATTTAGATACCATTACAATCACCTATAGAAATGAAGACAAATATATGGAATTCTAGAAATGTTTTTATTTGCCCTATAGTAAATTGTTGTCTAGCTTCACAAACATTGCATTCTAAAGGGGACAACCTTCAACAACAATAAATTTCTTATTAAAACAAAAACAATATATGAACATATTACAGATAAATACTATTCCCAAAATGCATATTGCCCTACGCAAATTATTTCTCCAAATTTAAGTATTATCCCCAATATTGTATGCTAAAGTCGATGAAATTTTAAATTTGTTTATTAACTAGTGTAGCCATATAAATTAAATGGCTGGTAAATGCCAATTGGCATCAATATATAATAAGCATCAAAACGCTTATCTCATCACAGAATTCAAGTTGTTAAAATTAAAGAAAGAAAAAAATCATAATAATTAACTTAATTATAACTTTATTTAAAATATTTTATTACTACAATGATAAAAAGAAATAAAATATAAGCCTCAAGAGCTAGCTCAATAGGTTGAGTTCCCATTGCTAAAAGCACCTTGGTAATGGGAGGTCACGGGGTCAATTCTCCTTGATGCCCTCGGGGTTAGGCTCTACTAATAAGCTGGTGGGAAGTGATCCATTCGAGTGGATCTGCCCAGATATTTTCTCAGGAAAAAGAAAAGAATTAATATATAAGTTAGACATATATACATTTTAGAAAAACATGTAACAAGATTCTTAACCATGGAAATTCACCCCCACTTTATCATAGAGATTCTTAACCTATAAATAGGTTTTGTTACAATACCATGTCCCAATACCATGTCTTATCAACACCACATACCCAAAAGACCATAACACATTTCATATGACACTTGTTCACGTGACATTTTTTTAATTAATGAATTTAATTAAAAGGAAAAAAAAGCATTATTAACTACTTTGGAAATAAATCTTAGCCTTTGATTTGTGTATGCTACTTAGAATATTCTATAATATTCTATGGAGATGATATTCCCTATGATCCACTTAATAATTATTGATCATTATATTAAAATTCTAGAAGCCCAATTCCAAAATAAACATGTCTATCAACATAATAAAATAATAATAATATACTAAACAAGAATAACTTAAACCAGATTTGTTGAAGCAACGTTGATGGGAAAGCAACTGAGACTGAAATTTATACTAAAAAAACCTCCAATGTGCTTGCTATTGATGTTTATAGCTCGGGCAAGTACTTTTGCACAAGCCCGAGTGTGTAGATGTGCAAAATTTGCCCAAAGTCTCCTTAGGACACTTGCTCAAGTATGAGTAATTTGAGATTGTAACTTAGCCTTAATAAACGCACATAACTAGTTATGTTGCCTATTGAGCTATAAAAACTTAGGAAAATTAAAGTATTTACTTTGCTGATTATGTTTTAATCTCAACCGTTGATCTCAAGTGAGGGGGAATCTAATCTTGAACATCAATCACTTTGGAAACTGAAGTTAGGGATTTAGCTCAATGTAAATTTATAAAAGCGAGGCTAAGGAGAGGAGAATGGCACACCACACAACGTCACGAACCATTGAGAGATGAATTTTCTCAAGTGAGGAGTGCAATACTCCAGTGTGTCAGCTCTAAGGAAAGTGCAGAAGTGTAGAATAGGAGATCCATATCAGCCAAGGAGATCAAGGATAGATCTAGGGCCTAATCATATAGATCAAATCTAGGGTATGTTGTAACTGTAAATTTCTTAGTTGGGTTGTTATCCCGGGGCGAGAGCCCAAGTAGGTTCTAATTAAGATTTAATGAAAAACTGATTTGATTGGGCAGAATATGTATGTGCCACATGTGATTAAAGATCAGTTATTAATAGGTTGCATCCATTGAATAACTGTGTTGAGAGCCCAGTTGTGCATTTATTCAGTACATCTATGATAAATCTGTTAGGAATTAATTTTCAAGTGCTAGGTTCACGAAATTAACATGGTATTAGAGCGTAAACTCTAAGAACCGATCTTTGAATCACCAAATAGGCCAGGTTCATACAAGCATTGCAGAAGGGCTAAGTTTAGTTGCAACCATATGAGACACTTTTTTATTTGCAAGCCAAGAACTAAAGGGTCATATGCAAGATGTACGTCATATAACAAAGGCTAGCCGGTAGGAAAATTTTCAACTGAGACAAAGTGCAAGGTAAACCCAAAAAGACAAAAAATAACAAAAGAATGACCTTCATTGGCCTACAGTAGGGCCTGCAACAAACCTATTAGATCCAATAGACACAAGGTTTGTAGGTGCAGGGGTGAGGGGGTCGGGCCACAACACTAATAGGAGCAGGTTGTTGCGACAGGTGCAATTGTGGGTTGCGTTGATCCGAAATTCGATGGAGGTCACGTGTAAGTGCGAGAGGCAGGAGGTGATTGAAGGATCACACGATGACGATAGTATTGTCAAGCAGAGGGAGACCAATAGTTTTGGAGTCGAATAACACTTGGTTGGAAACAAAACGCAGAGGGAGATTGAGAGTGTTGGAGTTGACTAGTTGCCAGAAAATATCAAGCCAGCAAGGCACTGCAGAGGCGATGCAAACAAAGCCTAAAGCACACAAGGTTTGTGGGACACAGAGCAGTTAACCACACGAGGCGAAAAGAAACAAGCCACCAGCAAAGCTACGAGATAGTTCAAGAGTGTGAGGCCTAAAGGGTCATTCAAGTGTTGGTTGTAGTTCATGGTCATAATAGCACATCTCTCATAGGAGAAAGATGACTGCAGTAGGTCTTCGATTAGATTAACATGACTACAGTGGGTCTTTGATTTGAAGACAGATTGGACGAAGCCTCAAATTTTCCTACCTTAGAATGATAGGGTCTCCCTAGTCCTCAAGGAAAACAATCTCTGGAAGATTGTTGAGAAAGTGATCCCAGAGCCAACAAATGCCAAGGAGATGGCCGCCCTAGTTAAGAGGGAGATAAGGCACAAAGGGTACTCTTGGACACAATGAAGGTGTTGAAATATGTAACTAGATTCGGTCTTCATAATGACATGTAATCATGATTTATGTAAAGAGAAAATAAACTTATTATTGTTGTTATTGAGGCATGGGTTTCATGCTCAAGGGAAATTCATTTTTAAGTCAAGCATCCATTGAGTGCTTCTAGGGCTTGTCATTTAGTCTACAAGTCAATTGAGTCATTATCATGTATTGAAGACCCATTTGGGCATGTTACATATTGTAAAAAAAAAATATTTCAGTCAAAATATAGTCAAAAGACCCTCCAAGACCTTGTCATGGTGAAAAGACCAAGTCTGCCTTCAAGAAGTGCAAGTTGGCCTAGCTAGAAGGATAAGTCGGCCTATTGGATAGTTGAGAAGCCTATATAAAGGAGCACTCGGCCTCATTTAAGCATACACTCACTCAAGCATCTCGTGGAAACACAAGAAGAGAGAAGATGCCTAGGAAAGAGAAGAAGAATCCAAGGAAGAGAAAAAAAAGTTTGCAAGAACTGTTTTCCAGTGATTTTTGTTCACACGTGCGAGGAGACTAGGGCAAAATTTGTTGTAGTGGAACCAAAGTAGAGTCACCTTAAGGAGCTCGAAACAAGGTAGGAAAATAATCTTTCTTACAAGGCGAAGTTCCAAGGAGATGAACTCAAGTCAAGCGAAGGAGAAGAAAGGAAATTTTGTCCATATTCTAGTCACACGTGTGAACTAGGGTTTCTGCAAAAGAGGCTGAAAATACAAACCTGCAACAACAAGCCAAATTTTTGAGCAAGGGCTAAAATCTGAAGTTGTGAAGCAAATTTAACTAGTGTTGACTTGGAGGAAGAGAAGCTCATCAAGGAGAAGCTTGACTTTGTCTAGGAAGGGTCTTTGTCAAAGGCCATAGGTCTTGGAATTTGTCAATTGAAGTTTTATAAGAAGAGAAGAATTGTAGTGGGTTTTCCTCTCAGATTGAAGAGGTTTTTGCCCTCGCTGATCGCTTATATCTTGTGTGAGTCTCGTTGTTCTTTATGATTTGGTAGATATTTGATGATAATAACACTAAAGATAATCAAGATAAAAAGAAGCTAATTAAGTTAAGTAAAAATACATCTCAAGCAATTATCAAAGCAAGAGAAATCACCTAATCTATCTACCCTAGATTTCTCAAAATGTTATCAGAACTAAGGTGACAAGACAAAGAAAGGCAGCTTGTAGAAGGACCATCAAAAGGAATATCAAAGGTCAAGGAATCAAAGAGGACATCGAACCATCAAGAACGAATACATAAGGGCCAAGCAATCTAAGGATCATCAAGGAGGACCATTTATCACATCTCAAAAATCATCACTTCTCAAAGAGAAGAAGACCTCAAAACCCTAGCTCTTTCGAAGAAGGGTTTTACACTTGAAGCATTCTTGAGAAGCTCACACATTTTTCAATCGTTATCACAAGGAAAAGAAGATCTCAAGGACCCTACCTCCTCTCAAAAAAAGACTACACAATGGAGCATCTTTAGGTCTCTACATCCAAGGGAAGCAGGAAGAAGCACTACCATCATCATCAAGAAATCAAGGTGATCTCCCTCTTCTTTAGTCAAGGATCACTATCAAAGCATACATGAAGGAAGACATCCTCATCAAGAAGACATCTTCAATTATCAACATCATCAAGAAAAGCATCAAGTTGAAGATTTCATTGTCAAGGATTATCTTCACTTGACAAGTAAGTATCTTTACATTTATGTCTGAATCTATCAAAATGACTTCATTTTGCAATGAAAACAACAAATTGGTTGGGTCATCAAACTTTCTTGCATGGAAGAAGAGGACAGATTTGATCCTCATAGAAAATGAAGCCGTTGGACATGTTAAGGGTCCAACCACTAAACTTCCAAAGGAAGAAGCTCAAGCTCTAGCCAAGTATATGAAAGGGGAAATAAGGGCTCAAAGGATCCTTATGGAATCCATCAAGGATCCCCTCATGCCTTATGTTGCAAAGTTGGAGACATCAAAAGAAATCTACGAGCAGTTAGTAGAATTATTCTCCGTAAGCACTGCTAGAGAAGTCGTAACTTTCACAACTGAGATATATAATATGAAGGTATCAAAGGAAGAATGGTTATTCTCATATCTTATGAGGGTATCAGAAATAAGAGACCAACTGCAAGAGTTGGGGGAAATAATTTCCGATAAAGAAATGATGACCATGATACTCAATGCAGTACCTATTGAATGGGGCAACTTCATATTAAGCATCTATGTAAAGGAAGCAACCCCATTCAGTGAACTTTGGTCATTGTGTAAGATTGAAGAAACTAGGTTAAAAGCAAAGAGTGATGCGGGACCTAGCGAACAAGTTCAAGCATTTGTTGCCATGGCTAAGAGAAAAGGAAAGTTTGGTCCTCAGAAAAAGAAGATCAATATGTCAAAGATCCAATGTTATGGTTGTCAAGAATATGGGCATTTCAAATGAGATTGTTCGAAACTCAAGAAGGACAACAAAAGGAAAGAAAAAAATGAAGCCCATATCACCGAAGAAGTGGAAGAACTTGAAGACAAGAAATCTAAAGCGATAGATCTTCACTATTAAGGCTTCTCAAATGCATAGGGAGGAGAAGTAGGAGGTGAAAAGACCTCTACCATGGCAATCAAGATGAAAAGCATTATGACAAGATGCATCTTAGTAGAAGATGGCATCATATTAGAAGCATACGATTAAAGCAAAGAGCTTATGACATCATTATAGAAACCTGAAAGGATAGTTGAAGCAAAAGAAGCAGTCACAATGATAGTAACTCTTGGTTACCTCGTTGAAAGCATAAGTAGTACTTATGGATAGAAGAAAGTCATCTAGCATGATAAAGGATAGAAAGAGTTTGTCATGCATCATCATCATTAGGAAGGATCATTTGCAGGATGAGGATAATCAAAATCCTCTGTTGGAATCTTCATTATAAGGTTCACCTCTCTTGGAAGAAGCAAGTGTCTCGTTGATCATTTCACCTTTGTGTGGAATCCATTATGTAGAAGGATGATAGTATAGTGACAAAGGAGTGCAACATGTCAAGATGGTTGAAGTACTTTCAATCAAGGAAAAGAAGTTGCCGAAGGAAGTCTAGAAAAACAAAAAGATGTACATATTTGATAGATTAAATCATGTCATCATATAGTTGCAGATAGCATGGGTAAATGCTCTACCTCATGAGCATGATCAAAGAAAAGGGATCTCTTCCCTTAGGAAGATGCATGAAGGCATGGTTCACGTATTGACAAGATGAAATCAACATAATATGCCCTCATATGGAATATGAGGTAGTTGACAAAGATGAAGGAACTATGGATGGAAATTCCTAGGGAGCAATATGTGAAGAAAGAAAGAAGAGATCGTGAAAGATGCAACTATAGTCACATAAGAAAAGATAAGAAATCAACATTCAATGACTAAAAACAACTGGCTATGACATCCCCGTAGAGAAGGTATGAAGACCCTGATAAAGGTTTGTAAAGGAAGGAGACTCTTGACATTAAGAGTCTTGGAGATGTGTTTATGCAAGATGTTGATGTTACAAGCAAGCATATGTCATGATGAAAGGCCAACACAAAAGGTAACTTTGAATTGATGTTCATTTTTTTTTTTAACAACATCTGGATGGGTTGATACAGGGCTACCGAAAGAGTTGTAGATGTCACCTACATCTAGCACTCATGTGGTTGGATGGAAGATCCTGAAAGAAAACATGACTTGGAAGAGGTAGTTGTATGAAGAAAAGCCAGATGTGGACTAGAGGATCACATTTCGATAAAGAGAAGGATCACATGATCGATGTAGTTTGTGAAGAAAACTGATGGATGATTGATGCCCTACAAAAGATGAAGGCTCCATAATGAAGAAGATGTAGTTCATAACATCGAAAGGAGGAGCCCTTCAAGCGGTTGATAGTACCATGATCTCCACCAAAGCGTTGAGAGTTGTTGTTGGTAACAAGTCCCCGGTTAAGAGGGAGCTTGGACAAGTCCCTAGATAAGAGGGAGTTTGGGTACATTCCTTTTATAGGAATGGGTATATCCTCCTAGTTGAGAGGGAAATATAGACACATCATACTTGTCTTCATATTGTGAAGAAAAAATGGAGGATTGGTAAGCATCTGAGATTGATTCTAATACTCTTTTAGAATGAGGTAGGGCATCCAAAATAAGAGCAGTCGAAGAGGAAATTACTTAAGGATGTGTTATTCCAAGATAGGAATTATCCTACAAGGACATATCATGTGAACACCCAAGAGGGGTATGTGCCTTGAGAGACAATGATGATGATGTATGTCAGTCATTGATCTCGCTAGCATTGTGCTCTGATCTTGTGGAGAGATAGAGTTGTTAGTCAAGGCCTTTCTATGTGACAATGTTGGTTGGTATGATGAGATGCTCTAAGATGGCTTACCAATCTGACTCTTCTTATGAGAATTCTTTAAATTGAAAATTTCCAAGTACCTTGTATGGATTATGAACACATCTCTAGTTAAGAGGGAGTGTTGAAATATGTAACTAGATTCAACCTTCATAATGACATATGTAATCATGATTTTATGTAAAGAGAAAATAAATGTATTATTGTTGTTCTTGAGGCATGGGTTTCATCCTCAAGGGAAATTTATCTTTAGGTCAAGCATCCATTGAGTGCTTCTAGGGCTTGTCATTTAGTCTACAAGTCAATTGAGTCATGCCATGTATTGAATACCCATTTGGGCATGTTACATATTGTAAACAAAATTTATTTGAGTCAAAAGACCCTCCAAGACCTTGTCATGGGGCAAAGATCAAGTTGACCTTTAAGAAGTGCAAGTCCACCTAGCTAGAAGCACAAGTCAGCCTATTGGACAATTGAGAGACCTATATAAAGGAGCACTCGACCTCATTCAAGCATACACTCACTCAAGCATCTCGTGGAAATACAAGAAGAGCGAAGATACTTAGCAAAGAGAAGAAGAATCCAAGGAAGAGAAAAAGAAGTTTGCAAGAACTATTTTTCGGATATTTATGTTCACACGTGCAAGGAGACTAGGGCAAAATTCATTGCAGCAAAACCAAAGTACAGTCACCTCAAGGACCCTGAAATAAGGTAGGAAAAGAATCTTTCTTGCAAGCTGAAATTCCAAGGAGACAAGCTCAAGTCAAGCAAAGGAGAAGAAAGGCAAATTTGTCCATATTCTAGTCACACATGTGAACTAGGGTTTCTGCTAAAGAGGCCGAATATACATACCTGCAATAGCAAGCCAAAATTTTGAGCAAGGGACGAAATTTGAAGTTGTGAAGCAAGTTTGACTAGCGTTGACTTGGAGGAAGAGATGCTCATTAAGGAGAAGCTTTGACTTGGTCTTGGAGGGGTCTTGGTCAAGGGCCATATGTGTTGGAATTCGTCAATTGAAGTTCTATAAGAAGAGAAGAATTCTTGTGGGTTTTCCTCTCAAATTGTAGAGGTTTTGGCCCTGGATGATCGCCTATATCTTGTGTCATCTTGTCCCATTGTTCTTTATTATTTGGTGGTTGTTTGATGATAAGAACACTAAAGATAATCAAGAGAAAGAAAAAGCTAATTAAGTTAAGTAAAAATACATCACAAGCAGTTACCAATGCAAGAGAAATCACCTAATCTAGCTGCCCCAGATTTCTCAACAAAAGGATCATTTGATCCCTCACTTCTAAGAGAGGAAGTCAACCACGAAGATGTTCAATGCTTTGGTGGGTTTATACTAGAGTAAGACCATTAATAGGAAAATGGTGTTGAGGGGAAAGCTTCAGTCTACGTAGATGACAAGATCTAACACAATGAAAAGCTACCTGATTAAGATCACTTAAATAAGTAATCAACTTGTAGCAATAGGGAAAAAGGTGGATGACACAAAGTTAGTAAATGTGGTCCTGAGCGACATCCTAGAGACATGGGATCCATTTGTCAAAGGAGTGTGTGCTCGAGAGAAATATCCCTCATTTCAGAGGCTATGGGATTATTGAAGCTAGGTGAGATGAGGGTGCAGTTAAAGGCCAACAAGTAGGAAAATGACAAGAGAATATGTTTGTTATCGATAAGGCAGTGAAGAGAAAGGGAAAATATTCAAGCAAGAATACAACCAAGGAAGAAGAAGGACTTCACTGAGGTCAAGTGTTTTCCTGTCATAGGACAGAACACTATGCTTCACAATGTCCACAAAGAGAAGGGCAGAAAGGGTACACAATCAATTGTAGCTACATCAGCAAAAGCTCAGGTTGAAGAGTTTGCTAGAAAGTTCGAAACTGAATTCTCACTTGTTTCCTACCTTTCCTCGAGCACCATACCATTTGGTGCATGGCTACTAGATAGTGGAGCCACATGACATATGACAAGAGCACGAGAGTTATTTGACAACTTAACCAAGTGGGACTCAGAGTTACATGTGGAGTTTGATGTTGAAACCAGACATGAAGTGAAGGGATTTGGAACAACGATATTCTAACTTGAGTCATGAGGCAGGTTGAAAGTAAAGGGTCTGCTACTTTATCGGGCGAAGGACGTTAAGTGACTCGACTGACAAAAGAGGATGAGGTACAATTAATGACTCAAACGTGCTGAAATTGAGGTCGAGTTTTCTTTCAATCTCTATGTTAGAGAAGGAGGGGTTTGGTGTAGCATTTTAGGATGAACAAGCTGTTGGAATTTCTAAGTCTAACTGTTAAAAATCCTTCTTGTACTTTCTAATTTATTTCTTCCTACTTGTTCTGTTAATTAACAAGTTATTTACCATGTAAATACTGAAAATAAATACAAGTACAGTCTCAACACATACAGATCATCAACTGAAGGAAAAAAACAAGCATACAAGTGACATTGTTATATTTGGACTAATGTCCTCGAAAAAACCCAATGTGCAAAAAGTGGTGCAGTGATCTGAGGGTTTTATTATTAAGTCGTTTGAGAATACAATCTAGGTGCCAATTTGCCCCACAAAATCTCCTAGTGTCAACCTTTAGGGTCTACGTCAGTCTCTTTTCCCAGCATCAGCCTCTCTAGCCCAACGTCAACCTCTCTGGGCTCTAAATCAGCCTCTGCGTCTCCCATGTTAGCCCTCCTCAAGCTCTGCACAGCTCTTAGCTGTCTCTGCGTGAGCCCTGGCTACCTCTGCGTGAACCTCTGGCTGGCTCTGCGTCCCTTTCTCCCGACTTCTGCGTTGATGCTCCCGATACTATCTCTGCCTCTCTACTACTCCATTCACTGCCCTCAGCTGAAACTCTTATCACTCCTTCGATTTCCTCAACAAGCCCTGCCCCAAAAAATCAAATTCTTGATCAATTCAATGTGTTCTCCAAGTGACCCTCAAGCCTCCCCTTATACTTTTCTCGTTGACAATTCAACAGCCGAGATTAAGTCCCTAATCAATGGCTAAGATTAGATCTGGCTTGATCCATGACTTTTGGACCATTCTAACTCCGTTTTATATTAATTCACATTAATATTTTATTTTCCCTAAGTTTAGACTTAGGGACTCCATTAAAAATATTAATTATTTTAATATCCCCCAAACTGGTTAGATTCTGCCCAAACCATTTTTGGGTATTGGAGATCTCATGTGCTTTAGCCTCTCCACCAATTTTCATGGGTAGAGCACACCTGATGCTACCCCAAATCAACACTCCCTCTCAGCGAGGATTGTGCTCTAGTAATACTCCTCACTGAGCATCACCCTGATCATCCGGCATCGGTCCCTGTGCTGATGCTAGGCCTGCTGCCCAACATCCTCTGCACTGTTGCATCATGTACTGCTACCCATGGCCCTGCCACTGCCACCGATGCATCTGTACGACAACTCCCTCTGCATCCATGTTGCTGCCCATGGCCCTGCCACTGCCACTGCTACATCTGCACTGCAACCCCTCTCATCATGTTGCCCATAGCACTGCCACTACTAACTGTTGCACTGCAACTTAGTTACTGAGCAGTAAGCAACTAATCTCCCAACTCTGACATTTTCGTCAGGCTAGAAACAATCCAGATGCTAAAAGCTCCCTCTGTCACTGACAAGTACTCCCTCTCTGACCTTTGCGTTGTTGCAACAACTCTGTGCATCTCGCACTGCTGCCTCACGTTATCCTGAGACTCCTGCATTGTAGCTCCCTCTGTTGCTCCATCCGCATCTGTCTCTACCAACATTCGCCAATCCTGCTACTCCTCTTCGGGGCTCCCATAGCAAGGTATAATCCAAGAGGTTGGGTACCTCGAGGATCCTGCCCCTCATCGCCTATAGTCCATCTGACTACAACTCGATGTCTCCCCACTTCCTCTCAAGTGGCGTATGAGCACTCATGGCACAATCATTATCTGTCTCCACTTCTTTCTCCGCCCTTGCTGGCACAGCCTTGGTCTCAAAAGCCTCTCCCTTGCTCTTCTTCTTCGGACAGTGCCTCACATGGTGACCCAATTCCCCACAGTGGAAGCATTTGACCTTGGAGAGGTCCTTCTTCCGTTTCCCCTGCTTTCCCTCAGATGCTATGGCAGCATCCTCCTCTTCCTCCTTGCTTCCTACCTTGGTTAGCCTTCTGATCTCTTCTTGACGAAGAGCTGCCCACAGTTCCTCCCAATCTGGAAGGGTCGACCTGCCCAATATGCTCTGGACAAATACCTCACAATCCTCTGAGACTACGTTCAATGCGGTCCTCACCATCATCTCTTCATCCGATGTGGCCCCTGTGGAAGTCAGTTGATCCCGAATATCCTTCAATCGACCGAGGAAGGTATCTATTTGTTCTCACTTCTGCATCTGTTATGACCGCAACTGATTTTCTTTTAGCATCTTCCTTTGCATGGCAGTATATTGATACAATTTCGTCAGGGCCTCCCACATTGCATTTGTCGTGTCCTTTTCAACAATATGTGGTACTACATGGTCCTTGACCCCGTCAAGGATGATGCTCTTCAGTCTTGGCCCTCGCCATTGCCTCCTGGTACCTTTTGTTCTTAGTCGGGTCAACTGGGATTGTTATCTTGTTCAACATGAAGTGCTTGAGACGATTCCTGTCTAGAACGGACAAGATCTTGGCCTTCCAGATTACGAAGTTTGAGGCTCCGTCCAGTCTGTCCTGATCTCTTACCGCATTCACTACCATTTCGCTGCTCCTCTTTCGACTCTTCCGAGTCTCTCTACTTCCCTCCTGAAAGTTCTCGATGTGACTCCCTCTAAGCCTCGATTTCCCTCCTGGAAACCCCTCTGCCAATGTCGAGATGACCCCACTTCGATCGTTAGTGTAGCTACACCACTGATCTGGATTTCTTGGCTAGAAATCCTCGGCAACAACTCCCTCCTCCTTGGTCTTGTCCTATTAGGTATTGTTCTTACCACAGTACCCCACCAGCTTCACTCCGCAACTTACCCACAGCTTCCTATGCCCCAGCAAACTGAATGTTAGAGCCTCTAGGCTCTGCGCAATCCCGACAATAGCAAAATTCGCACCTCCTAGCCATGGGCAGCAATCCTTCCTCACCGAGAAAGATAATCGAGCACTGCGTAGGTCAGGCCTGCTCCTCTCTGCCACTGCGTTAATCCTCTTCCCGCCTCGAACTGATGACACAGGCACTGCATCACCCCTTCCCTATTGTTTTTCCGCTAGGAACAGCTTCTATCACTCGAGACAGCTGCTTCTGTTGCTATTGCTCTGCTTCGCTAATGACCTCAGTCATCCTGTGATCTGCAACCACCCTCTGATACCACCTTGGAATTTCTAAGTCTAACTGTTAGAAATCCTTCCTGTACTTTCTGACTTATTTCTTCCTACTTGTTCTGTTAATTAACAAGTTATTTACCATGTAAACGCTGAAAATAAATACAAGTACAATCTCAACACATATAGATCATCAACTGAAGGAAAAAAACAAGCATACAAGTGACACTGTTATTTTTGGACTAATGTCCCCAGAAAAACCCAATGTGAGAAAACCAGTGCAGCGATCTGAGGGTTTTATTATTAAGCAGTTTCAAAATACAATCTGGGTGCCAAAAATGGCTCACCCAACAGAGAATGCCCTTGGCAGTAGTGCCTCTCAGTCGGAGAAAGATATCAACCCCAATCTGCCCCACGAAATCTCCCAGCGTCAACCTCTAAGGTCTACATCAGCCTCTCTGGCCTAGCGTCAGCCTCTCTGTTAGGGTCCAACCCTAACCCCCTTATTTATGTAATAGGGTCGAGTCATAGTTATAGTTAGTAAAGATTCAATAAAGCCGATATGAATAATTGTAAGTGGTTGACCCGCATTTAAAGAAAGGGACCATAGTTAGTTGCAAACAGGCCATGGTATTAGATAGATGGTATTAAGAGAACCATCGTACTGACCCATGGTATTGCATGTATGAATCCTATATAAAGGATAGAGACTCCCATTGAGGAGCGTCGTGTCTTATTTTGTAATCGAGCCCTGCTCTATTGGAGGTTGCCCCCTCGAAGAGACAAGTGAACATTGCTTTCATCTCTAAATAATAAAATACATGTTATTTCTCATTTTGTTTTGTGTTCTGGGTTGTGTTTCTTCGTATATTTGGTATTCTAGCATCTTCTCGCAAGTCAAGAGCATAACAAGTGGTATCAAAGCGCTTTCCAGAGTCGGTGGTATCTCCATTTTTAGCAGAATTTTTTTTTTGGCTGGAGACGTGTTCCGACGTCTTTAAACCACGAGATCTGTCCTTGAGCGCATAAACCTACGGATTTGGGGAGGCATGCACGCAAGAAATACAAGAGGTGGTCACGCTTGTTGGACTCCCTTGTAACCCCTGTGGGTACCCGTTCGAGTAGTAGCACATTAGACAGAACCGCACATGGACTGTCTTCCACGTACCCTCTGGGTATATTGGAAGCCCCTAGGCTCACCTAAAACATCGTCGTAGATAAACTGTCGATCGTCTTGCTGCTACAGTACACCAGGAACAGCACTCGGGGAGATTACTCGCGCATACGATAGGGTAGTTGGGTAGTACAGCTAAGGGTATGGTTGATCCTCCTTAGTGCCCTGAAAGATTAGGCCAAGTACTATTGTTGGACCCTTATGTATATTACGATTTGTAGCACCTGACACTCCTTGAGACCATAGTTCCCTCGTCTCTCTGAAGATCGCTCATCATCTTCTTTGCCAGATCAAATCTAGCAGTGGGGGTTTTGTCGCCACCACAACAATCAGATCCATCGGTTCAGGGTCTACTGCCACAATACCATTCAGATCTAGCAGTTGGGGTTCGGTCGCTGCCGCAGTCCAACTCACATTCAACAGTTGAGAGTTTTGCAGACAGATCTGACCATTTGTGCAGGGTGGCTTGTGGCTCCTATACCCTGGGGCGATTCTCACAAGACATTGGGCAGGATTAACTTTTTTGGAAATTGGCTACTGCAGTATTGATAAGCGGAGAGTAAAACTCTGTTTGGAGTAACAAAAATAAAAATAAAAAATCTAAGGCCCGCCCGAGACACTTATAAGAGACCTAGCCCATAAGAATCGAGACGACGAGCTGAGCACGGTGGTACCATTCACTTGTCAGCTTCAATTTTCAAGTGGTCGCAAATTTTTTCAAAGTCAAGACAAGTGACTCGGATCTGTGTATGGTAGAAACCAGAGCTCAAGCCATTGCCAATGAAAAGATCGAGACCATTGAAAAAAAATTGGATTGGATAATGGATCAGCTGAAGACATTAACAGCCACAGTCACAAAGGGAAAGTCAGCGTTATAAACGGAGGCAGATGGTTTTAATTAAGACCTTGAAGGAGAATCTAGCCATCATCTTCACTTCCATGGAAATCACCAACATTCCCACCCTCGACCTCCCAAGCTGGACATGTACAAATTTGATGGCTCTAATCCAGCAATATGGGTAGCACAAATGGAACAATATTTCACTCTGAATCACATCGTAGATGATGAAACTAAACTACGTGTGGGAGGCCTTTACTTGGACCAAGAAAGATGGCAATGGTGGCAGTGGCATCATAAATGTTATCCAAGGACAATTACTTGGCAGGTGTTCGCAAAATCCAATTGTGACCTCTTTGACCATGAATCTAATTTTTCGGGTCATCTTACTAAGCTCAAACAGACAAGCACATTAAACAACTATATTACAACCTTTGAGAAATTTGCCTTCCGCACAACAGGTCTAGGAGATGAATTCTATTTGGAATGTTTTGTAAGTGGTCTCCAAGAAGCCATCCAAGCCCACGTCCGGATGCACCACCCAGCCACATGGCTGGAAGCTTGCACAAAGGCTATTTAAGTGGAACGTGCTTTAGCGGCCCAGTCGCCTAGTCCAAATTTCATAGCCAATGGGACGCCCCACCCAGGCTCAAGGCCCTACCCAAACACTTAAGGTTCAAAAGATGTCCCCCACAAAAATGGCTGAAAGAAGGAAGCAGGGATTGTGTTACTACTATGATGACAAATACTCCCCGAAGCATAAATGCAAGGAACCCAAATTCGTTCAAATTGATGCTAATGATCACAGTTCATCTGAGAAAGCCCCACGCTTTGAGGGACCAGAGGAGGAAGATGAGGACAACTAGCAAGACAATGAGCTCCCAACTACACCAGATGAACCAGTTATCTCGCTCCATGCTTTGGCATGCATTGCTTCTCCCCAAACTCTCAAAATTAGAGGTTTTATTAAACATCCCCCAGTAGTAGTATTGATTGATACTGGCAGCACGCATAACTTTATCCATCATAGAGTCACAGAAGCTGTTCATTGTTTTGTCAGAGCAGTCTCTAATTTCCAAGTCCAAATTGCTGATGGGGGACAATGAAATGCGAAGGCCGTGTGAAAATATCAAACTTCAGATGAGAGATTACCACCTAAAGACCCACATGTTTGCCATCAACATGGGTGGTTGTGACATTGTCTTGGGTGTTGAATGGCTCCGCACACTAGGCCCTGTCACAATGGATTTCCAGGAGTTATATATGAGATTTAAGAAAAATGACCATACACATACCCTCCGCGGACTCTAGGCAGGTACTCCTATCATCAGCTCACATCGAATGGAAAAGTTGTTAAAAAAGGGCCATCATGAAGTTATCACCCAATTTAATGCCATCCAAGCCATCGAGCCCACTACTCTTCATATTCGTCCTGAGATGCAACAAGTCTTAAATAGCCACCCGCAGGTCTTTGACAAACCTCACGAGCTTCCACCCTCTAGAGGGGAACATGATTGTAGCATCACTTTGGTCCCAGGGGCACAACCATCAAATGTGCGCCCATATAGATACCCTTTTGCCCAAAAGAATGAAATTGAAAAAATCATCAAGGAACTCCTAGAGGCCGGTGTCATTCATCCTAGCATCAATTCTTATTCATCACCTGTGGTCATGGTGCTCAAGAAAGATGGGGAATGGCGCATGTGTCCAAACTTCAGGGCCCTCAACAAGCTTACGGTCAAAGATAAATTCCCTATCCCGGTTGTTGATGACTTGCTGGATGAACTAAATGGTGCTCAATTCTTTACTAAGCTAGATCTTCGCTCGAACTATCACCAAATACACATGAAAGAAGTAGACATTCCCAAGACGGCTTTCCGAACTCATGAAGGTCATTATGAATTTTTGGTCATGCCATTTGGTCTTTGTAATGCCCCATCCGCTTTTCAAAGCCTCATGAATCACCTGCACAAACCATATCTCAGAAAATTTATCCTCATTTTCTTTGATGACATTCTCATCTACAACCTCACCTGGGAAAAACATCTTTAGCATGTAGACCTGCTCTTGCAACTACTCCGGAAGCATAAATTATTTGTCAAATTGTCCAAATGCTCTTTTGGCATGGAAGAAGTCGAGTATTTGCGCCACATTGTGGGGCGCGACAGTGTCAGGGTGGATCCCAAAAAGATCCAAGGAATGCAAGATTGGCCTCAACCAAAGACCTTGAAGAGTTTGAGAGGATTCTTGGGTCTCACCGGCAACTATCGCAAATTTGTCCGCAATTATGGTCGCATTGCTAGACCCCTCACTCACCTTCTCAATAAAAATTCATTCCTCTAGACGGATGAAGCACAAAAAGAGTTTAAGGCTCTTAAGCAGGCCATGTGTTCTACTCCAATATTGGCACTACCAGACTTCACCAAATCTTTTGTGATTGAATGTGATGCTTCAGGTACGGGTATTGGGGTTGTCTTAATGCAGGAAGGTCGACCCTTGGCCTTCACCAGCCAACAACTAAGTGGGAAACATCTAGGACAATCTACCTATGAGAAGGAGATGATGGCCATCTTACATGCAGTGGATACCTAGTGACCATACTTACTGGGTGGTGTTTCCAAATCTGCACAGACCATCAAAGCCTCAAATATTTTCTAGAGCAACAACTATCCTCGCCACAGCAAAATAAATGGCTAGCCAAAATGCTTGGATATCATTATGAGATAATTTACAAGAAAGGGTGCGAAAATGTCGTAGCAAATGCTTTATCACGCCAATTTGAGGACAGCGCCCTGCTAGCAATCTCTCTTCCCGTACCAGATTGGATTGAAGAAGCCCGCAAGGAATGGTTTTAACATCCTTCGCTCTCCCAACTCATTAATAACTTGCGAGCAGATCCTAATTCCACAGTGGTCTACTCTTGGATCGCGATATTTTCTGATTTGAAAATATCGCAATATTTTGAAAATATCAGCTAAATATCGCCATATTTTGAAAATATCAGCTAAATAGCATTATTGTTTCATATCTTTAAAAGTCTAAGAAAATGATTTTTAATGTTTGCTGATATTTTCGTTGATATTACCAATAAGATGTTTTCAGGACCTTCGTTGATATTACGTCGATACCGATATTTTCAACACTGAGCTTGACTAGTCATCTTGGGAGGTTAACTTGGTGGATTGAAAGAGGTATTTTGCTTTGGTCAAAGGCCTTGGTTATCTCATTTGATTTGGTTCTAAAGAAAGAGGAGAAGCTTTGGATTTTCCCCTAGAAGAGAAGTTTTAGCCCTGGCTGAGAGCCTATGTCCTGTGCCTTTGTTGCATTGATCTTCATGTACTTATGTTTCGGTAGCTACTTGATGATAAGAAGATAATAAGAATTCAAAGATAATCACAAGTAACTATCAAGATAAGAAAATATTTCTGCCTTTATGATTTTCTAACATAACCCTCCTCCAAGTCACCTCCAAAGTCAAAGCCAACATAGGTCAAATTGGTCACCTTCCTGAAATTTCGCTCCTAAAATTTCGAGCCTGCAACAAGCTCTAAAATTCGAGCCTACAACTAGTTATGAAATTCATCCTTCCTTCACAAAAATTCCTCCACGTGTGATCTCTCCTTTCTGGTCTCTTACTCCTTCGTTGGGTGTAGAAGATGTATGTGATGATGATGAGTGAATATGCCTCAAAGTGATCAAATTGTCTTCTATATATACATATCTGTCCAGGAGGTCAAATAGGTGGCTCTTGGAGGGCTGCACCAACATGCTTCCAAGGATAGTCAACTTGTACATTTTGGTGGACTCTGACTAAATAAAAATTCAAAATTCTTTTTCTTACAAATGTCCAAATGGGACATGACTCGAGTACATTTTCGTTGACTCAAAATAATTTCTTTTTTCACTCTTTTTTACTCTAGCAGGTGTTTTTTTTAAACAAGAATGAGAAATCGATTGTATTAAATTTGAGCCCAGTCGTGAATACCCGGGAAATTTACATCAACTGCATGCTCATGAGCTACTGAGATAACAAAGCTACTATGATTACCCAGACCCACATTACATCAAAAGTCCCATCTATACAAAGTACCCTTATTAATCTACAGATATATAGGCGGCAAAACTGAGACAAAAGCCAGATACATTTAAAACCATTCATAATAAAACTATGCAGAAGAATCAACAGGAAGGTTTAAATCAAAGTCTCTCACTGGCTCCACACAAGCGTTGTCCGGCTTTGCGACTTGGAGTAGAAGATTAGCAATGATGGATCTCAGGGCATCCACCTCGTCCTCCAAACAAGCCATTTGTTGTTGTTGAGCTTCAATGTGATCCATTGCGACATTCCCAGAATTCCTTTGTTGATAAACCGTTACTTGAAGATCATAAACTTCTTGAATTAACTGAGCATGAGCCTTCCACAAGTCAGAACATACAGAATAGGTAGAGGAATCTGAATTAGAGAGGCCAGAGTCCAATTAACAGATGATGATGGAGATACTAAATGGAAACCACAGGAATCCAATAGGCAATTGAGGGCCAAGAAAACTCTCTGGCTTCAAAGAGAGATCCCTTGTTGCCCCAAGACTTCCAACGTAATTTCTCACAATGAATGCTATAATCTCCCAAACATACTTAAGACATACCTTCTTCTTCAAATTATTACTTGATCTTTTGCAGGCTTCTACACTTTCAAATTCAAGAGAACTGTAGACGCGATCCTCACTGAAAGGAGACAAGACTTTTATCTCAGAACCTGATAGAATGAAGTGCCAAGAGAGCCAACAACAATGGTGCTTCAGCTACAGGCGAAGCCCAGAATTAGACTGATCCAAAAATGGATCCTAGATAAACCTCTAAGTCTAAAAGACTTCATGCAACAGGTGAAAGGTGCCAAATGGCACAAATCCTTTGTAAATCAGAGGAAAATGAAAATCGCAGGCCACCATCAAAAATAATCTCATTGCAGAGATCTCCTCATTCTGAATCCAACGCAACTTGAATGGGCGAAAACGGATTTCAGATGAAGAAGTTATCATGAAAAGAAGCTCCCCGTGTTCCTTTGACAATGAGGCAAATTCTTTGAATAATGGGTCTAAAAACCCTCTAAGTCTTCCAAATCTCCCTAAAGGGCCCGAAAAAGGAGAAGTTATGGAGAAGGCGGACACACTATCGAGCCTTAAAAACCTGAAGAAAACCTTAAAAACAAGGCAATCAGAGGCTTTAATGGTTGCACAGGGGCTGTCGGATCTGGCCGATCAATGGTCCAGATTCGATCAACAATCGCAATCAGCGGCGGCAGTCGAGGACAGTCGGAGGCATATAGTGCGACGGGCCGATGCAACTTGCGACTGCGATCGCCGATATCGGTGGATTGCTATCGGCAATCCCAAAAGGAAAGGCCCTGGGCCGGTGCGACTTGCGACTGCGATCGCTGATATCGGCGGATCGCTGTCAGCGATCCCAAAAGGAAAGGCCCCCGGGCCATTGCAACTTGTGAATACGATCGCCGATATCGGTGGATCGCTGTTGGCGATCCCAAAAGGGAAGGACCCCAGGCCTAGCAACATGTGATATGCGATGGCCGGACCTGATGGTGGCAATAAGCCCGATTTGATATAATTTCAAATCCGAGAAGCGGGATTTTTCCATGTTTTTAATGTATTTTTAATACAAAGGGGAAAACCTTGGAACTAGGCCATTTGCGATATGCGATGCGACTTGCAAGCGGTCCCGATAGGAGAATAAGGTGGATTTCAAGACTTTTGAAGTCCGATATATTGTGTTCTATGCAAATTTCCCGTGTTTTCACAGCGTTCTCTATGTAAACACAGAACGACTGTTACTAAGGACTCAAGCGCCAATTTTCCTCACCCATTACAGAAACAGGTGGTCGCTTCCCCTGAGTGCGTTATACAATGATTATTGAATGCCAAAGGAGGGATTTGAGCATACATGGCTGGAAGTTGCAGAGCCCAAAAGGGAGAACCAACAGGTAGCGCGTTTTGGATTTTACGCCATGAATGCCAAAGAAAGAGGGTTGTTGAGTTATTGTTGGTGGCAAAGTTGTTTGTTGCTGAATGCTAAAAGTAATAGCAGCAGAGAAGTGAAAAGCAGTTGAGAGAGTCTTTGGGGTCACTTGAAGTTCAAGTGAAAAACCAGAGAGCATGAAGGTTGCAGAAGGCAGAAAGAATCCAGAGCAGGAGAGCCAAAAAGCCAAGAGCCTAAGCCAAAGAGCCAAGAGCCAAAACCAGAGCCAAAGAGCCAGAGTCAAAGCCAAGAGCCAAAGACACAGAGCTAAGAGCCAAGAGCCAAAAGCCAGAGCTTCAAGAGCCAAGGGATAAAAAGGTGTCTAAACCCACTGTTTATGTGTAGAATAGCAGGAGTTGAGCCAAAGAGCTTGTAAAAAGATTTGCACCATAATCCCAAAGAGCCTAGTTGAATTAACTAGAACTCACGGAGATATAGCCCAAGAGTTGTGGGCGAACTCCAAATTAATTTGATGTCTTATGTGTTTGTTGTTACTACTGCTTCATTTACTGTTATATGCATTTATATATCAGTTTAAGCACATTCACATATCAGTAAAAACAACAGATTTTAAAGCAAATAATCAGCTAAAAACAAATACAAGCATACACCTATATTTTCAAGCATTTCTTAATTCCGCATTGGTTAATCAAGTAGACTCGTGAAAATTCAAGCTTTGAAAGTGGGAGAGGTTCTTGTAAGCTAGACAAGAAGCCTAACAGCCCCATTTTCAGATTAGGTGGTATCAGAGCTTAAGTTTGATTAACCCCACCTTCAAATAAGGATTATATCAGAATGCTTGATTGACAGAGCAAAGACTGCTTGTCTGAAAGGTGTTTGAATAGCAAGAGGTTGATTGTATGCTTTTTTTGCAGACTGACTATTTGCTGAGTTCGCAGAGGTGAAGGGAAAGCTATTGATAGCTTAGTCCAGGAAGGACAAGAAGGAGAAGGGCTAAAGTCAATCTTCTATCCCAAAGCACCTCAAGGCAATCCAAAGCACAAGAGGTTTGTTGCAAGAGGTTGCTTAAATAAGCTCTTTATTTATCTTGTTGAAGTTTTTTTTGTTCATTAGCATAATGACAACTTCTACAAGTGGGTGCTCAAATTCTGCTCTCTTCACAAGATTCCTTGATGAAGGAATGAAGCAAGAACTGTCCACCATGATGGATATGGTGAGAGAAATGTATGAGGATGGAAGGAAGAGCAGCATGCTTAGAAAGCAGTTGAATTCCATGAAGGAAGAGAAGCAATTGCTTGCTGACAAATTGCAGAAAATGGAGAGGCAACTTCATATTGCAAATATGAACTTGGAAAGGATGCATGAGTTGGAAACACAGCTCTTTATTGCCCAAGAAGCCTTAGTTAAGTACCAACTTGAAGAAGAGGTAAGCCATTCCAGTTTGTCTTCAAATTCTTCTGAGAATGCTCATATTGGTTCTTTTGAAAAACATACTAAATGCATAGGTTGCAAGCTAATGTCCAAGATGGGCTATGAAGGAAAGGGCTTGGGAAAGCATGCACAAGGTATTGTTGAACCAATAGTGGTTGAGTAAAGGACTAAATATTTGGGTCTTGGCTATGGACAGTCTTATGGAGAGAATTCCAAAGCTGCCATGAAAGCCATTGAAACAGTGCCAAGGAGTTTCAGTTCATGTCCTCTACCTCAAAAGTGTGAAGGTTGTATCCAAGAGGAATACAATAGCTTGAAACATCAATTGCAGGATGCAGGTGTTCAGAAGCACACACTTGAACCAAAGAGTTGAGGAGACTCTAACAGTCTTGAAGAGTTTGATGGTGTTCCAAAGGGAGCCACTTCGTCATTTGCTTCACCTCCTCATTAAGGCAATAAAGGTGAAAGAGGCAGGTATAAATCTGGTTCTAATTATATCCCTTTTGATTTTGCAAAGCACGATAAATTTCCACATAATTATGGGAAAAGAGTTGCATATTCCTTTCGTGGTTTGGATAACCATGATGTTTCTAGATGTTGGGAGAGAATGGCCGCATACAAGAAGCAGAAGAAGGAAAAGAAGCAAGCAGCCAAAGGTCCATTGGACAAGGCAAATCATGTTATCAAGAGGATTCACATGCAGTGCACTTACTGCCATAAGCAAGGACATCTTGCTGCAAAGTGTTGGACACTGAATCCAACAATGCTTCCACCAAAGCTAAAGAAAGTGGAAAGAGAAGATGGCAGAAATGGAAGTGAAGATTCCATGAATGATGTGTATCAAAATGATTCACATGATGATGCTGATGTGCAGGCAGAGGTAGTACCTTTGAAAGGGATTGATAAGGAACAATTAGAGTTCTTATCTGATTAAGATTGCATGTCTATTGATGCATCTACATTATATTTCATTTCAGCTTCGAAAGTACAGTGCGCTTAAGTGAAAGTTGAGGGATGAAATGCATGCATTGCATGTGATGCCATGTTGACTTGAAAGAAGTTAACTTGGTCTCCAAATGGAGACAACGATGAAAGTTTCATCTTTTGGAAAAAGAGTCCTAATGGTCTTTTTCTACATGCTTGACTTGAAGGGTCATCTGTTTAAAGGCATGTTTTGTGGGCTTGTTAACTAGTCCATCATTTGTATGCAGATATAAGACATGGAGGTGTTCACAAGTTGTGAAAATCCGTTTCTTTTGTTGAAGCAGGAGTTAGTCCATCCAGTTGTTGTCTATATGCCTGTTGTTGTTAACAGTTGTTGTTGGCAGCTTGTCAAACAGGTACAAATGAAAGTTTTGTGGAGCAGATGTACTTCACATTTGTTGAGCCACCTTGGATCAATGATCAAGGCAAAGAAGCCCAAACTACCTTCTATGACCATTTCAGTGGAAGTTGTGCAGGAAGGCAAGGAGGAAGATAGTTCTTCTCAGGAAGACCAGCCCATCTAGTGAAGGGAAGTGGTCATAAACTTTGGTTCAGAAGCACTATGCAAAGGCAAGTGTAGGGAGGCTGAAAGAAGAGGGTGAGTCACTCTCATTTACTGTTCAGATTAGTATATTAGTCTTTTGAAGACCAAAAGTTCTTTTAGTGGGAAGGCGTGATCCAAAAATGGATCCAGGATAAACCTCTAAGTCTAAAAGACTTCATGCAAGAGGTGAAAGGTGCCAAATGGCACAAATCCTTTGTAAATCAGAGGAAATGAAAATCACAGGTTGCCATCAGAAATAATCTCATTGCAGAGATCTCCTCATTCTGAATCTAACGCAACTTAAATGGGCGAAAACGGATTTCAAATGAAGAAGTTATCATCAAAAGAAGCTCCCCTTGTTCCTTTGAAAATGAGGCAAATTCTTTGAATAATGGATCTAAAAACCCTCTAAGTCTTCCAAATCTCCCTAAAGGGCAAGTCCACCGAAAAAGGAGAAGTTATGGAGAAGGCAGATACAGTACTGGGCCCTAAAAACCTGAAGAAAACCTTAAAAACAAGGCAATTGGAGGCTTTAACAATGGTTGCACAAGGGTCGTCGGATCTGATCGATAATTGTAATCGGTGGCGGCAATTGGGGACAGTCGGAGGCATATAGTGCAATGGCCCAGTGCGACTTGCGACTGCGATCGCCGATATCAACGGATAGCTGTTGACAATCCCAAAAGGAAAGGCCCCGAGCCGATGCGACTTACGACTACGATCGCCGATATCGGCAGATCGCTGTCAGCGATCCCAAGAGGAAAGGCCCCGGGCCGGTGCGACTTGTGACTGCGATCGCCCATATCGGCAAATCGCTGTCAGAGATCCCAAAAGGGAAGGACCCTAGGCCTAGCAACATGCGATATGCGATGGTCGGACCCAATGGGGGCGATAAGCCCGATTTGATATAATTTCAAATCTGAGAAGCGGGCTTTTGCCATGTTTTTAATGTATTTTTAATACAAGGAAAACCTTGGAACCAAGCCATTTGCGATATGCGATGCAACTTGCAAGCGGACTTGATAGGAGAATAAGGTGGATTTCAAGACTTTTGAAGTCCGATTATTGTGTTTTATGCGGATTTCCCGTGTTTTCACATCATATGATTGTTACTAAGGACTCAAGCGCCGATTGCCCTCACCCATTGCAGAAACAAGTGGTTGCTTCCCCTGAGTGCGTTATACAATGATTATTGGACGCCAAAGGAGGGATTCGAGCAGACATGGTCGGAAGTTGCAAAGCCCGAAAGGGAGAACCAACAGGCAGCACGTTTTGGCTTTTAAGCCATGAATGCCAAAGAAATAGGGCTACTGAGTTATTGTTGGTGGCCAAGTTGTTATTTGTTGCTGAATGCTGAAAGTAATAGCAGTAGAGAAGCGAAAAGCGGCTAAGGGAGCCTTTGGGGTCACTTGAAGTTCAAGTGAAAAGCCAGAGAACGTAAAGGTTGCAGAAGGCAGAAAGAAGCCAGAGCAGGAGAGCCAAAAAGCCAAGAGCCCAAGCCAAAGAGCCAAGAGCCAGAACCAGAGCCAAAGAGCCAGAATCAGAGCCAGAACCAAGAGCCAAAGAGCTAGAGCCAAGAGCCAAGAGCCAAAGCTTCAAGAGCCAAGGGATAAAAAGGTGTCTGAACCCACTGTTTATGTGTAGAACAGCAGGAGTTGAGCCAAAGAGCTTGTAAAAAGACTTGCACCATAATCCCAGAGAGCCTAGTTGAATTAACTAGAGCTCACGGAGATGTAGCCCAAGAGTTGTGGGTGAACTCCAAATTAATTTTTTGTCTCATGTGTCTGTTGTTATTGTTGCTTTATTTACTGTTATATGCATTTATATATCACTTTAAGCGCATTCACATATCAGTACAAACAACAGATTTTAAAGCAAATAATCAGCTAAAAACAAATACAATCATACACCTATATTTTCAAGCATTTCTTTATTCCGCATTGGTTAATCAAATAGACTTGGGAAAATTCAAGCTTTGGAAGTGGGAGAGGTTCTTGTAAGCTAGACAAGAAGCCTAAGAGCCCCATTTTCAGATCATAGACAGAACTGGAAATATTGTGCAGAGCACCCATGATCTCAACCAATTCTACGCCACACTACAAGCCCAGATAACCATCCAACTACTCCTAGACAAAACAAAGACTCTAAATTTTCTTCTGACCAAACTAGTGAGGGCTTTGGTCTGATTACCTCCCAATTTCACTGAATAAAAAAGAAATTCCCACACGAGGATTTTCATCTTGCCGTAATTAGTATCAACATCCCAATGTTCCTGTGTCCTTGAAGTTATCTCTTAATTGACCTCCACAACGTCACACCTTAGCCCAAATTTACTCTGCAATGTAATTCCCACTCCATTCAGCTTCCACACAAGAGACATGGAATCTATCTGTGAGATTTATTTGTGCCAAATTACCCATAACCTCACTATGCCATTCGAATTAACTATTTGACTATTTGTCCTCAAAGCTTACTGATGAAAGGGCTTGATCTCTTTTCCTGTTTCGAATATCTTCTCATCTCTGAACTTTCATCTTTGTTGATACAAGTTAAAATTGGCAACTAGGGCCAAATTCCACTTTGGACAGCTCAGTTGTTGGAAATAACCATTCCATTAAATTCCTCTTTTCGAGAGGACCAAAATCGGCCTAAAGATCGTCAAATTTGGATAAGGAGAAGTGGGTTTTTGAATTTATATTTCCTCACATAAATTATCAAGGTCGACTTCACCTCTATGTCGGCTCATCAAGTTCAATAGTCACGTCTCTTCACCTCCATCGACTTATATATATAGAGGTGTCCTCCGGCCTCTTTTGGCACATTAACAAGGCTTAATTACCTCTTAGACAGTTTAGCTTTTGGAGGAGGATAAAGGGCTAATTGGTTTTGGGTCTCTCTTCCACAAGAGGGTCGAGATTCTTTTGTTGGGTAGGTCACAGATCTTAAAGGAAATTCTAGGTTGTATTCATCTGTTGATTTGGGGTAGCAACAGATGTGCGTTAGCCATGAAAATTGGTGGAGAGGCTAAAGCACATGAGATCTCCAAGACCCAGAAATGGTTTGGAGAAATTCCACCCAGTTAAGGAGATATTAAAATAATTAATATTTTTAATAGGTTTCTAAGTCTAAACTTAGGAAAGTAAAAATATTAATGGGTATTAATAGAAAACTAGGTGAGAAAGTTCTAAATGATATGGATCAAGCCAAATCTAATCTTAGCCGTTGTTTAGAGATGTAATCTTAGCCATTGAAGACTCAACAGAAAAAGATAATATGAGGCTTGAGGGTCAGTTGGAGATACACCAGATTGATCAGTCAATTCGATTTTCTAGAGCGGGGTTTGCTAAGAGAAATCGAACCAATAATCAGAGTTGCAACGAGGGGCAGTGGGTGCATAGCAAAGAGACAGAGATAGTGTCGAAAGACCAGCGCAGAGGCATAGAGGCAGACACAGAGCCAGTAGGAGCCACATAGAGGCTATAGAGTGATTGCGCAGAGGACCAGAGGGCCTGCGTGAGTGACGCAAAGGCTGCAGAGGTGACGCAGAGGGCCAAAAAGGCTGTGCAGAGCATCAGAGAGCTGAAGCAGAGACCAGAAGGGTTGACATAGAGCCTTAGAGAGGCGTTGGAGAGAGTATTATGAAGCAGACTTTCAGAATATCTGCTTTTGAAGAGAGGTATTACTGCCAGATAGATTTCTCTGTCGGGGGAGCCAATTTGGTACCCAGTTGTACTCAAGAAAATCTGATTAATAATAAAACCGTCAGAACTGTTCCACCGGTTTTCCCAAGTTGGGTTTTTCCAAGGACGATTGTCCAAAAATAACGGTGTCCCTTGTGTGTTCGTTTATTTCTTTTAGTTGATGACCTGTAGATGGTTGAGACTGCATTGTGTTTATTTCAGTGTTTATATGGTTAAATAACTTGTTCGGTAATTAAACAAGTAGGAAAAATAAACCAGACAGTGCAAGAAAATCTCTGACGGGTTAGATTTAAAAATTTCAACATCATCATACAAGTGCTAGCAATCTTCTTTGTTTTGGGCCACAGGTCAGGAGCATGTACATTGAGACAGAAGGAGTCGTTTTCGGTTTGTTTAGGGTTGTTTTATCACTGCAATGCAAGTCGAGTTCACTTAGCAAAGGGTCAGGTTAGTTGGTAGAAGATATGGTCAGTGTGGGTGGTTATTGGAGCTGCATACTGTTACAAGTATGGGCCGCAAACTTTCTTGGAGTGACAGTAGGTGATGAACCCTTATTTGAGGAGGCCGAGAAGGATAGCACCTTAGTTTGGCTAAGCCACAGTCAAGGTGAGATACTACGAAGTTTTTGGCACTAGTCTTGGAGCACGTCGCAGGAATCTTCAATAGTGTTTGGAATTATTGTAAATCCCCAACCAGGATTGTCATCTCCGACAAAATCTCTTTTTGATTGTCTCTACATGTTGACCTTAGGGACGAGAGGCCTGATTCATATCTAGATCATCTCCCAAAATCAGTGAAGGGTTGTGTATTGTTTCTCTGTTGAACTGCAGCTGAAATGATGTGTATTGAAATTATTGGGTGAGACAGGAGAACAAAAAGAAACGCCAATCAGAACAAGATACCTCTGCACTATGTCATCACCCCAAGAAGGCTCAAATCGACAAGTCATTGTACTCTCTTTCTCTTCTGAACATTTGATATTAATAATAAGAAGATTCAATCAAGAGCTTTCCCCATCTTGGGGTTTTTCTCTGGCTTGAGCCATATCTTTGTGTTCACTTGTCTTGGCTTGTCTTCTGCTGTTCAATTTAATGTTCTTTCATTAGTTACTCCCATATGATGATGGTTAATGTAATGATTTGTTAATGGACTAACGATATCATGAAGTAACTAACCTAAGCAAAGAACATGTTAAGATAAAATCAGCATAAGTCCATATGATGCTTTGAGTGATAAACAAAATTGTCAGACTGAGAATGGATCGGACCATCCTAGATTAACCTTATGTAGAATCTTCCAATCGCTGGAATTTTGTAAAGAATTGCTATCATATGAGTGGATCCTGCAAGCTTCAGTATTCCTTGAAACATAAATCTGTTGCTTATGTTCTGAATGGTTCAAATATGTAAACTGACTTCGCTGTCTGCTCTTGTGATTCGGATGTCAACAAGGAGCTCTTGCAGTTTGATATTGCCCTAATCTGTTTGTAGTGATTTCCCGATTTACTTCAAGTGCTGTTGTTGTTGAGTTGGTTACAGAATCATCATTTGGAATTGCCATTGCTTAAACTGCGACATCTGAATATGTTTTAACTTTTGTTGGTTTCTCATCTTCTTGAGTTATGATATTGATCGGATCGATATTTGTTCCTTTATCTTCAACTTGCACTGTTACAACTGGAAACTTCAATACTCTTTGAGTAAGGTGTTCTAACTTGTCATTTAGTGACTCCTTGTCACTTTTAAGCTCCTTTATTTACATAAGAAGGTTTTGGTTATGATTCCTTAGACGTAAAATCTCTGTTTTCTAATTGTTGACTTTATTCTTAGTATCCTCCTCATCTTTTAAATTTTGGATTTGTTCTAATAATGTTTGATTAAGGTTCTTTAAACATAAATTCTCCTCTTCTTGTTCTGATAATCGCTTCTTGAGTTCCTTCTTTGTAGCCTTAGCTTTCTTGACTTGTTCGAGTAGTTTTTCACTGTGATTTCTGAGATGCAAAATTTCTTTTTGAAATTTGGCAATACGCAGTTTGGATTGCTCTACAAAAGACATACAATGGGTTAGGATTTTAAGCGATATTCCTTAAGATAGACATGAAAGACAAATGATTTGTTCATATGGCAGTTACAGGGTTAACATAATTGCTATGAAATGGCAATGTTACCATGCTGACAGCAGAACAGTATGCATTACACCCAAATGCGCACAGGTAAACTTAAGTGTGGAATGTTACGACTAATGACCTAGAACATTATGTGTGCCAAAATGATTAAAATTAGTATTTCTCATGGCATGGTTACATCGTTTGCACAAGCATTCATTTGACAGCATATGTCTTGCAGGTAAGCGTTGAGAACAGGTGATAAAATCGGCAGTTACGTTAATGCTAGATCAGATGATAGTGCATCGTAGGTTAAGAATGTCAAAGTTGTGCGCCTGGACCTGTCATTTTATGATGTGTTGGCTTATTATGGAGTTGCGTTATAATGTTGATTTACAATATATGGTGTCATATAATATATGGTGTTATATGGTGTTGATTTATAATATATGATGGTGTATAAATGGTCAGGCAAGCTTGAGAACATACAATGTCTTTTTATATTATATTATCTATGTCGCACAGCCTTATTACACAAACAATACACGCAAACCTTGTTACCTTTGCTCGATGCATTATCAAGACATGTCAGCGACATAATGCGTTATATATTTGGCAAATGATAATTCCCTGGTGTGGTTAATATTTGCTAGTGCGGTGGCATTATATATTACATTCATATATTTGTTGCGTTAATATTTGTTGGTGCAGCGAATTCCCTGGTACAGTTAATATGCGTTAGTATGGTGACGTTATATATTACATTCATATATTTGTTGCGGTTAATATATGTTGGAGTGCAGCTAATACATTAATACAATATTGGCGAATACATTATTGTACGACATTCAGCGAATACATGAGCTGCAGTATCGAATACTATATTGGAGATGTGCGATATATCTTTTCAATGCACGCGACAGCGTTATACACATTCAAGAGGAAATAAGAAAGTGTTATAATTTGACAACATTATTCATTGGTGCATTATTCATTGCAAGAGAGTATTTATATATTTATCCAAGGCATTATTCACTGGTGCATTATTCATCAATGTCAATAAGTGCTTTATACATTGCAAACGATATATCAAAGGTTGCGTTATTATTATGGTTTCTTGGCTTCTTGTTTTTCTTGGCGATCATGGAGGAACGGCGAAATGGACCAAATGTTTACTATAATTGTGCCAAAGAAATATTTTATCAGTTTGATACACATCAAACAATGGCTTATGTGTCATGCAATAAGTAGCAAATTTCTAAGTTTCTATAAGTAGCATGTTTTTTAAGAATGGATGGTGTTTGGTAGAATGAGTCAGTATGTCTGAACCATCATAAATCAATCAAGAAGTTAGAATGCCTCCGATGAAGGATTTCTTGGGCTTGGCATTGAGTGGAGATTGTTACCCACCATCTATGAGCGATATTGTGAAAATTTGGATGCCCAAATTTCCACTGCAACAGCTGATTATGTTTCTTCTATTTGTTAATTATTGAACAAAATTATTTACTGTTTCCTACAGTAAACATTGAAACTAATACACTGCAGCCTTCACCATTTAAATAAAATGCGGAAACAAGAAACTGAACAGGAAAGAAATACACAAAACATCTACACAACTATTTTTGGAAAAATGTCCCGGGAAAAACCCATTGTGGGAAAACTGATGCAGCAGCTCTGAGGGTTTTATTATTATACAGTAGTAATTTCTAAATGCAATCTCTGGATGCCTTCCTGGCTATCAGAGAATATCACTGATAGAGAGATAAGTGAGATTACATCACATTATCACAGGAGATCTGATTGATTCAGCCACTGAATGAACAGCCCCTCACTGCCTCTGCGCAGTCACTGCGTCGGCCCAGCGTCACAGCCTTTAGGGACTGCGTCATCCCTTCTGCTAATCGATTTTCTGCCCAAGAACTTTGATTTTCACCTCCCGATCTCACACCCCTACTTATGACCTTTGAAATTGATTCCTTCAGCAAATTTTCAAACCTCCTCAAGGCTCTGCATGGCCCTGCGTCAGCCTCTTCTGGCTGTGTGTTGTCTCTCCTAGATCTCTCTTTGCCTCCTCTGCTGAGTATTCCCGGATAAGGAGAAATCTCCAACCGGAACTATACCTGCCCCTCACTACAAAAGCTCACTTTGAATTTCTCACTGGCAGTTGCTCTGCTTCAGAAATTTGATCTTTTGAACTCTACTCGATGTGTTCTCCAAGTGCCCATCGATGTCCTTCTTATAATCCTCTAGTTGAGAACCAATGACCCAGATTAGATTCTAATCAATGGCTCAAATCATTTGGACTCGATCTCTGTCTTCTTCTAGAAGTTTCACCCACAGTTTAGATTAATACGCATTAATTATTTTAATTTCCTAAGTTTGGACTTAGGGACCCATTAAAAATAATTAATTATTTTAATAAAATTGTCTTTTGGTGGAATTTGTTGATTTGGGGTAGCATCAGATGTGCTCTAGCCACGAAAATTGGTGGAGAGGCTAAAGCACATGAGATATCCAATACCCGGAAATGGTTTGGGCAGATTCTAAACAGTTTGGGAGATATTAAAATAATTAATATTTTTAATGGAGTCCCTAAGTCTAAACTTAGGGAAAATAAAGTATTAATGTGAATTAATATAAAACTGTGTTAGAAGGGTCCAAAAGTCATGGATCAAACTAGAGTTAATCTTAGTCATTGATTAGGGACATAATCTCAGTCGTTGATTTGTCAACAAGAAAAGTATAAGAGGAGGCTTGAGGGTCACTTGAAGGACACACTTAGGGAGACCAGTCAGTTCAATTTCTGGAGCGGCATTAGCTGAGAAATTTGAACTAGTGGTTTGGTGAGCAGTCAAGAGGCAGCAAGTACAGAACATAGAGGAGGGATCAACCACTGGAGACTAGCGCTGAGGTAGGAGAGGCAGACGCAGGGCATTTTAGGTAGACGCAGAGGCAACAAGAGACTGCACAGTCACTAGAGGGCTTGCATGGGTGACGCAGAGAAGCCCAGGGCTGACGCAGTCAAGCAGGGGCTAATGTAGTTTCTAGGAGCCACATAGAGGCCAGCCAAGCTGACACTGGGACTAGAAGAAGTGCTGGAGAATTTTTCTCTCTTTGGGTAAGCCAGTTTGGCACCCTGTTGTACTGAAGAATTGTTGAATAATAAAATCCTCCCTTGCTGCACCGGTTTTCCCACATTGAGTTTTTTCGGGGACTATTGTCCAAAATATCTGTGTCAATGTGTTGATTCTTTTAAATGTGTTTGTATCTATATTATGGTGTGATATTTGCAGCAGAATTTATTTTAATGTTTATTGAAGGAATTTCATAAATAACTTATTGAAGAATAAGTAGGAAAAGTAAATAAGATGTTACAGTGATAGAATTTTCACAGAATTTCCCAAAATGATTTCTGGGTATTGAAGAATGCATGTGTCTAAGCCTCCCTGCAAATTTTGAGACTTATAGCACATCTAATGCTACTGGAAATCAACAGATATCATAGGAGAAAATTTTATCCTAGATGGTCCTCAGCCAATAGCTCTTTACAGCCACCAGAGAGCTCAATGTGCCACTATCTCCACCACCTGAGCCAGCCATGCAGTCTCTCGCCCATCTGTTATGATTATATGTTTGTAAGTGGGCCTTCCAACCCTGAAGGTATGACTTTTCATTGGTGTAGTTGAGTAATTGTGTTTACTTATCATGGACACTTTTGGGCATGGATTGGTGGAGACATTCGACAGAAAGAGTGGGCTAAGTCTATACTATTGTCTCCTCTACCCAATTTGGTGGTTAGCCTTGTATCCTAGTCCCATGGGATCTCCTTTATTGACTATTAGCTTTAGGGCTGACACTACATGGGAAATCCCAATCTTGGTTGCGTCGTCCTGCTTCCCAAAATCACATGCATCACTCCCCTTCCGCTCATTACAACCCCATTCACCATATTTCCCATCAGGGTCCACAAAGGGTTAGCCTGCACCCCCTTGCCCACACCTTGGGTTGGGCCTGGAGCGATGCCCCAGAGGTTGATGAGCTAGAAAGAAAGAGAAAACATATTTTGGCCACTCTCAACAGGAAATGTACCATAAAGTGCAAAAGATGGTCGAGTAAAATAGACATTTAGCAAGTGGGAAAAAACCAAACATGGGCGCTACCCTTTATCTATGGCCATCACCCTAGTTCCTATGGGCCCTAGATGAGCGCCCTCCACATTAAGGAACCATGACTGTCCCAACCCCTGGTGGGTAATGAACTAACCCAGCTTAAAAGGGGTACCTATTGTTGTATCATATACATCATGCTCTCATTCCCTAGCGCCCCAAGCAATTATGAAGAAAAATCAATCAAAGGCAAAAGGCATATGAAGAAGGGTGGAAAAACAATGGCCGAAGTAACTCATGTACCACGATTCCTCCCAGCTACACTCATATACCCAAGTGTGGGCTTCCCCTATTATAGCTACCCTTGTACCATGGCATGTGGCTTAGAGCCTTTCCCTTGATCCCCGCTCCATTCCATCATTATATCACATGCCACCTACCACTTGATGGATGTACCATGGACATCTCACCCCCTTTAAAGGCTAAAACCACCTAATAGAGTCCTCGTTTAACCCCCTTATTTAGCTTGGAGACACATACATGTCACAGTCAAAGCCCACTATGGAAGGGCATGCCATTATGAAGTGTCCACTTGTGTTTCATGATTTGTAAGCTCTTTTACTTGATTACTCTAATGATTTGTTGTATTGGAAGGAATGACATGCATTGGATCTTATGCAGGATTGCAGGTGGGTCTCCATTTGGGGTTTGGTCTCCCTATACGGGATCCAAGCCCTCTAAAGTGTCACATTGGCATTTGTAGGGTGAGCGTAGAGAGCCATGGGCCTCACCCATAGCAGAGAGCACTTCATGGATACCCACTACCATTTAATGATTGCTTGAGTTCCACCTTTTTGGATGGGGATGATGCACTTGGATCACCATGCCCAGTTGGCTTCACACCGCACCATACACTTGGCAAATGTTCCAGGATCCAGATGAGGATTTGTTTCACCGCGGGAGACAAAGAGAGGGCTTATGTCATCATCCTAGCCCTTACATATGGTTTACAGGCATTATCGATCCACTTGGAGACCTGTGAGGATGTCATTGTGCCCCCGCACCGCATGTGACATGCTTGGATATCACGGGGCCAACCCCTTATTCACTATGTTTAGAGTTTATTCTCACACATTGGCACACTTTGGACTCCAATAGGCCTTCTCAATGGCCCAACGACTCATCATGATTACTATTTTGCCCTCTTGAAAGGCTTATATTTTTGTTTTGAGCTATCTTGGTGGGTTTGTCACCAAGGGATGTTGTTATTGCACATATTTTATTATTTGGGGCACAATTAGTCCTATTACTACTCAAACTAGAAAGGGGCCTAAAAGGGACTCCTAAAGGGACAACTGCTAGATCAAGGGCAACAATGGAGACTTAGCCCACTGTCACCTCAGCTAAGACTCCCAACTCTTTACGGACTTTCACCGATGGGAGAAGACCCGGCATATGGCAATTCACTTGTGAAGGATGAATCAACAAATGGATGTGAAGTGACCTTAATGATCCTTTTCCTACAAGGAGGTTAAGAATGGAGCTTGATTACTCTTCAAGCAAGGTACTAAGCTTTCTAGGAGAAGGAGGTGAGGATTCAAGGGTTAGGTTTCAGGAATATGCCTTGTAAAGGAATTTCCCAATCCCTAAAATCCTTATCGAACTTGGTTTCCCAAGTGGTTCTTGAAGAATTAACTTTTCAAAGGAATGGGACCAACGGGACCCAAAAGACCCAGCCTAGGTTAAGGGGAGAGAGTTTAGCAACCAATGATGATCTTAACCCAGACGAGGAAGGCGAAAGGATCAAAATGCATTTTCACTTAGAGGTGTCAAATTGATCCTATGAGGTACTAACCTAGGGAACACTAGGGTGAAGTTTGATCTCAGAGCTAGGGCTTGGGGTATCTCACAATCCCACCATCGAAATTTCTTCAAATTTGTAGGAGACCTTGAGGACACACCAGCGCAGTGGAGGCTAGGAGATCAAACTTTTTCTATGTTTACTTTGTCAAGAAAGTGATGCCCTAGGTGGCCCAACATGGCTAGACCTAGAAAAGAGGGGAAAAGGATGAAGAAAAAGGTTTTAAGGTGATCACCTTATGGTGGATCATTGCCTAAATCTTTTTGGGGATGTGGAGTCAGGAAGAATTATGAAGAAGGATCTCGTTTCTAGCTCAAGAAGGCTCTAAGAGCAAATTCGTCCAATGTTAGGGCAAAAATAAAGTGACCTTAAAGCATTTATACTTCGCTTGCAAATGAAGATGGCTTATCAAGATAGCTTCGATCTCTAGGACAACTCGTTCAACGAACATGGCCCATACATAGAGATATGCTATATTGAGACATAATTCCACAATGAAGCAATAAATGCATGCAGCAATTAGCCCTAAAATAGCGAAATTCCCATGATCAATGTATGTGACAAAGTAAAAGAAAATAGCATCAATATAGTACTTACAAAGTTACATGTAAGAGAATATATCCAACCATGAATACATTTGCCAATAAAGAAGCTCCAAGATAAGAAAATGTAATCCAAACATCAAAATTCATCCATGCTCCAACTCGTCCTCCAAGAAAGAAGTGTGAAATTCTCAAGAGAGAGTGATCCAATCCAAGCGATGATACAAAATAAATTCATGTCTCTCAATTTATAGACTCATTAGGAGTTCGAATTACGTAATTTGAGCCTACATTGGCCCGTCAAATAACATAATGTGCAAATAACTATCTATTGGTGACAAGCCCACCAAACTAGCTCATAAACAAAATAATAAGCCTCCCAAGGGGTCGAATAATCAACAATGCATGTAGTTGGGCTCTTTGAGAGGCCTGATGAAGTCCATAAGTGCCAAAATGATGATTTGGATTTCCAAAAGGAATGGACAAGGGGTTGGCACCTTGTTCTCCACACAATAAACCTATGGTGCTCTTAATGACTGTGAGGGCACACAAGTGACCTCATGGGTCTCCAAGTAAGTCGAAGATTCCTGTAGACCATCTGTAAGGGCTCAAATGATGGTGTAAGTGATGTCATATCAGCGTACAAGTCCCGAGTCATTTGCCAAGTGCATGATACAATTGTGGGGTTGGTTGGGCAAAGGTGAACCATGTACATCTCCCTTGTCCAATAGGTAGATCTCGAGCAATCTCTGAACATCTCTGGCGATCGTGTTGTCTACTATTGTGGAGGTGAATGGCTCTCAACACACACCCTACATGTGGCAATGTAGCCCTTTGGAAGATTAGAGGCCCCGTATAGGGAGACCAAACTCAAGATGGAGACCACCTGCAATCCTGCATAAAATCCATTGTGTCCATTGTTGCCCAAGTTGTATAGGCACCGTGTTAATTTTAGGTATATGTTCTATGCTAGAGCAATTTATTTAAATTTTCACAGTTAGCAATCACATCAACATTAAGATAAACTACAAATAGAACATAAATATAAATCGCAGAAGACAAGCCAAGACGAGGACATAAGATGTGGCGTTAGACAGGGACAAACCCCACAATGTGTGGGGAAACCCTTAATCAATTCTTCTTTTATGTTCTTCAAAGTTCAGCAGAGAAAGAGAGAGATAGTACATTTACAACAGAAGTCAACACTTTGACTTGCATAGATCATTCCGTATAACGATGAGATCAATTGAAGACAGTCTGCTTCAACTGATTCTCCGAGGTGACTCCACCTATCATCGTGCTGCATCTCGTCCATTTGCTACACCTGATTGTGTAGCACCATAATGCTGCATCATACATTATCATACTGCTCATGATCTCATACATCGTGCTGCCCATACATCATGTTGCCCATGCTCCATGCATCATTGTGCTGCCCATGCACATGATTACAGTTATCATGATGCTCATGATCTCATACATGATACATCATGCATCATGCTGCTCATACTACTTCCCATCATGCAGCTCATCATGTTGCTCATAATACTGCCCATCATGCAGCTCATCATGCTGCTCATAATACCCTTCTGTTGCTTCATTATGAAAGTCATATACATATCATCCTTAGCTGCTTGCTATGGCTTGCAGCCTAGCAAAGCAGCTAGGCTATCCTCCACGCAGTCCCATTATTTGCTTAACACTGTCTATATGACCAGCATTCTTCATAACCATGCTGGGCTGCAGTTATGACTGAAGTAGATTATATATTATATGACTGCTCTCATAATATATATGATCATTCCATACATCATGAAGCGTATATACATATGACTGTGTCTAGGTGATTGTGTTCCATACAGCGTATGATGACTGCATTCCATACATCATTGTGTCCCATGATTGTTGCGTCCATATATCATATGACCTGCGTGGTATATCACCATGACTACCCAGCGTATTGACTGTCCAGCATTTCAATATATTGCATATGAGTTGTATGACACCATGACTGCCCAGCGTATCGACTGTCCAGCGTTTCAATATATTGCATATGACCTGTATGACACCATGACTGCCCAGCTTATTGACTATCCAGCGTTTCAATATATTGCATATGACCTGCGTGGTATGACTTCCTAGTGTATTGACTGTCCAGCGTTTCTAGCATATAATTGTACGTGGATTCCAGAAATGAAACCCGAGTTTTGTTCCTCTAACCTGTGGGCTTCATATATATTAGTTGCAGCTAACAGCGTTCCATATATAATGTCCTTCCATTATAGCGTATCACTGTACGTGGATTTCGAAGAGTGTATTATATATGACTACATGTTCTTCCATTGATACTGCGTAAGGCTTCCTTGTTGTGCTAGGGTTTCTTTCGTGAACAGCATATATTGCCCAGCATATATATGTGTCCAGCGTATATATTTTGTATGAGCCTTGCTTCGTATTCATTTATGCAGATATTATTTATCTCTATTGTTGTTAACAGATCTCGATGCTAGGACTGCGTTTAGATGTATTAACCAACGTATACCTATTGTTTGCCAGTGTGTAAATGTCTTCCTTTATTGTGGCTAAGTGTCTCCATTTCCAGCGTGTAAATTAAGGCATCCTTCATTAGTGTCTCTCCTTCTCCAAAAACCCAAGAGGTGGAGAGGAGAGCACATGAAGAATGTGTTTGAAATGACTTTAAGTCCTAGCCAATATATACTAAAATGTAAGTGATGAATAGGTGTGACTATTGGGCTTCTGAGCCTACTCAAGTTGCTGTTCGGCTTGATAATAATTTCATAATCAAAATAAATTCATATCTCCATAAATACTTATCGGAATCGGATGATCTTTAGATCAATCCTACACCTCTCAATGAGAGGGATCCAATAAAAATATTAGCTGCCATAAATAAGATTACCCACATGGAGTTTGGCCCTAGTTTCCAATTTAACACTCCCTCTCAACTAGGGAGAACTCCATCTGCTGATCATATGTCCGACTGTACTATTTCTGCCATTAGTGCCCTGCACTGCTTTGCTTAGCTCTGCTCAGCTCTGCTGGCTTTGCTCTGCTGGCTTTGCTTAGCTCTGCTGGCTTTGCTTAGCTCTGCTCTGCACAGCTCTGCTCGACTCAACTCTGCTCTGTTGGCTCTGTTGGCTCAGCTTAGCTCAGCTCAGCTCTACTCGGCTGGCTCTGCTCTGCTCTACTTAGCTCTGCTGAATTATGAAGAAGAAGAATTGATCGAGAATGTCTCATACCATTCTCCACTGACCTGAAGTCAATCTCAGAGTGCGTACCACTGGTCCCAGAACAGTCTCAACTGACCCGAAGTCAGTGTCATAGAATGTACCACTCCTACCACTAGTCCCAGACCAGTATCATTGATCCCAGATAAATGGAGGTCATCCTAGCGTAGGGAGTATGGTAGATACAACAATGCGTCCATCGGTACTACTATGGTCCCTAACTTCATTTCCCTGCTCATTGATCAGATGAGAGATACTTCCCATGAGTCCCAGACTGCATGGTAGGATGCCTCGACAGGAGAACTAAACAATCTTGTCCTCACAGGAGAACACATCAATCCTGCTACAATCACCATGGAGAACACATCAATCCAGGCCTCACAGGAGAACACATCAATCCTACTACAATTTCCATGGAGAACACATCAATCCAGGCCTCACAGGAGAACACATCAATCCTACTACAATTTCCATGGAGAACACATCAATCCTAGGCCTCACAGGAGAACAAATCATCCTGCTACACAGGAGAGCGAATCATCCTATTCCACAAGAGAGCGAATCATCTTGTCCCACAAGAGAGCGAATCATCTTGTTCCAGTGCACACCACCAAGGGAGGATGAGTCACCTGGTGGTCGTATGTTGCTTCAATAAGAACCGCAAGCCCTCAGAGCTCCTAGAGCTCGATGTATGTGTTGTCGCACGGATCGTCACGACAACGCTCAGATCAGGGGCTGTCACTCTGATCCCTGATCTCTCCGTTTAAGCCTGTCTCCCACGGCTAAGGGGGGTAGACCCTGTAGGAAATTGGAAGACCAACTGTGAAACAGTTGGTTTGGGAGATACGAAAGAACAAAAGCATTTAATAGATTTTATTGAGTTAACAGATCAGTGCCTTATGAGCTTGATGTTTAAAAGACTACTTACTAGATGTTGTCGAAATATAAACCATGTATAGCAATCATTTATCATCAAATAACTTGGACAATGCAAGATATCCAGTAAAATCAAAGTGTTCTTATGATGATTCAGCAATTAAAGCTCAATAACGATATTCCAGTGATTGAAAATTTCGAAAGATAAATGCTTTAAACAACCACACAATTTCAAAAAATTAACTGGAGATCACATTCATATAGCTAATCTTTAAATGGGCATTCAGGCATATTTAACATCAAAAATGATAAACATTAACCCCACATCAAAAATTTAGCCTCAGCGAAAAAGTAACAGATTCCTGGGCTAAGATTTAAACTGGCAAAAATATTTCCAAAAATGATATTTAATGTTTTTCAAAAAAAAAAAAAAAAAAAAAAAAAAAAAAAAACTAAAAAAAAAATCTAATCTAAAGTCTAAAAAAAGAAATTTTATTTGTCTTTTTATATTTTATGAATTTTTATTATGATTTAATTTTTAAACAAAACAAAAAATAAAAAATCTAATTTAAATCTATTTAAAACTAAAACTTAACAAAATCACAACTAAAATCTAAACCCTAAACTAAAACCCTAAAGACTTTTTATGAAATTTTATTGTTTTAAAATCAAACAAAAAAAAATAACGTTAAACCTAAACATAACACATATGTATATTAAACAAAATAAAACCTAAACTCTAAAATGATAACCAAACTAAACGAAATCTAAATAAACAAAACGATTTTAATTTTCGTTAACACTTATATAAAAAAAAAATGAAATGGAGAATCGACGTGAGGAAAACCCTACTGCATACGCATAGAAGCTAACCCATGGAAAATTTTACCTGCGCGTGAAATGTTAAACGCTCCCTGGCTCGTGTATATCAACAACGTGTTCTCACTGCGTGTTCCCAGATGAGGTTAAACGGCGGTAGATGGATGCAACTGGAGCAGAAAAAGAGCTGCGTGCAAGCCCACGGTAGCTATCTTGAAATCGTTTTGTGTTTGCAGGTGAAACGTTACTCGACGGCGGTCTTTGTTGGCTCGATTGGTGGCTCAGTTTGCAGGTGCGTTTGCTGGCTGGACGCAAGAAGAACAACTTCAAACGCTTGTGGTGTTAAACGCTTGAAACAATACCTGGCTCGTTTACCGCTATTTTTTTTGTTATCTTTTGTGCGTGGGTATGGCAGGCTGACGGCTGAAGTGCTTGATGAGCAAAGAAATACAATGGATTTCCCTTCTTCGCGCAGGTGGACACGCTGAATACTGCTGCGTGTAATGTTGTTTCAACGCGCGTTTTGGTGCTTTGTCCGACCGCTTTCTCAGTTGTTTATACGCAGATACAGTTGTTTGATGGCAGACGTGAAGCTTTTGCAGTGCGTGGGCAAGGTAGAAGGATGGATCACAGATTTGCGTGGATGCCCAGGACAGGGGCTGTGTGGAAGCCAGAAGATCAGTGCAAGAGGGAGCACGTTTGAGTGAAAATAGATTTGCAGGTTGGGCAGCTGTAACCTGTAGAAGAAAGGGAAACCCCAGGCAGTGGACACAATAAAAAAAAATTGCTGCCAAATAAAACCCCTGGATTGCAGATTACACTTTGGATAAACCTTTAGAAATTGCCAGAAAACCCTGCAATCTACAATGGAAAAAACAAGCACCCGAAAAATATATGCAAATATTGAAGCTAAAACCCTGCATACTGGATCAAAATTTCAAAATTATAGCTCTACAACAGCTAGATTTATCAGTTACCATCAATAATATTTTTAGAACTTCAGATTTACTATGAAAATACTTAGGAAATCTCTCATGCAAATCATAAAACAGACTAAATGATTAACCCAAGATCAAAACTAGCTGGGCTCTGCAAAAAGTGCTTGCGGGAGTTCGCTGGTTCAGCTGAGAACTTCCCCAAACACCCACTAATCCTCTTCAAGAAGATTTTCCTGCACAACTCACTTTAACCATCAGTAAAGAGAAAAAATAGTACTAGATCTCCAATGCAATAGAGATACCTGCCATTACTTCAGAAACCCTAACACCATTCAAACCCTAGCATGTTTACAAGATACCTATGCTCAACAATACTCTTCATTAAGCTGTTACTAATGGCTGAAAATTAAAATATGCAGAAAATGAAAATAGCTCACAACACTTCAAAAGAGTAACACCAGCAAGCTTTTGACCCCAAAGTCTTTCTTTATTAGCACCAGAAAATGTTTACAAAAGAGCTTCTGCAGCACAAAACTCAGATCCAATGTCCTCTCAAATGACCCCTAGCACCCTATTTAAAGGAAAAAATCCCAACGGCTAGTTTGAGTGATCCATGTCAAAACGATCTCGACCGTCGATGAGGATCAAGACATCTCTTAATCTCATCCGTCGAATTTTTAATGCATTAAAAATTTGAAATTCTCAAAATATTATTATTTTATT
>APFE031138457.1:121264-131385 GCA_000404065.3 Pinus taeda
TTTTTATTATGGATCATCATTGGAAAAATTTCCCTAGGACCTAGGACTTAAGACCCATGAGGGAATTAAAACATTTCCTAACCCTCAGGACACTTTACATCATGACTTTTACAATTTTTACATCTTTAAGGGGGAAAAACCCTTTGACATAGACCACCCAGTTCTGCGACCAAACATAATCTAGCAGATTAACACACTAGGATTCTCCTAGGACTAATGACAAAATTCATTCCGGCTTTGGGTCAGGTTGAAGGAAAACTCTGCCGATCATGGATCGGTGAGACGAAAAACCTTCCGGAATGCAGATTATCACTAGAAAATTAGGTCCACCTAGGCAATTTACATACATGACTCAGCTCTGCTAAGATTATTTACAATTCAAAATGCAGATTGGGTTTACAATTTAATATGATCAAGGTCGACGATGATTGTCGAATGGCACGAACATGTCGATCAACCGCTATCCCTTTTTGCGAAGCAAAGGGGGTGTACTGCTATGGGTAGTTGACACACAGCGATCAACAGTATGCAACATGCAGGACCCTTGTACAAGGGTTTGTTGACGACTCCAAGTCATTTGGGAAAATCACAGATTAGATCTTTCCTCGGGGCTTTGACAACGTGTATCAACCTGTACATCATTTTAATGCGATGGAGCCTCCTTGCTCATCAACTTACCATATCCCAGATGATGTCTATCTGCTGGAGAAATCGACGAATACGGGATTCCTCAATAATCGAATCCCACCTCTGGTTGTTACAGAGAATCACAGTGGTATGTGATCAAAACAGTGCACTAAAGAGCTTCCCCAACCAGGCAGCTTCATACGAGATCATACTCGTAGATATGTATCTGGTCTCAGCGGTGCTTATGGCAACTGACTTCTACTTCCTGCTCATCCATTATATCGAAGCAGAATCCAAAGAGAAACAACACTAAGAAGTGCTCCAGTGATCCTCCACACTACCTGCCTAATCAGCGTTCGAATAATCATGCAATTTCATATTTCCAGCAGTGTATCTCAATCCATGATAGATTGTGTCCTGAAGACATCTCAAAAGATTCTTGGCACCAATCTAGTGAGGCTCAACCAAATATGAGCTCACACTCAAAACATATGTTCAGACAGAGGTTCACCAAGAACATCAACGCAAATGAGTTTTAGAAACTCAGAGGCATTTCCCAAATCAAGTCCAACACCACTACCATATAGCTTTTGAAAGTTAAGATCCTCGAGGTAGTCACAGGCTAGCAGTTTATCTTTCCACATTCGGAATCCCTCCCTCTGTCTTCTACAAATGAGAGGGTCTGCACCTATCAGACATTGGTGTCAGTATGAGAGGTCTGTCATCCACAACCTTCGAATGGTTTGGATAGATTTCACTCCTAGTGAATCTTAGCTTCATCAGACAGCTGTTGATCCTCTCATACTATGCTTGAGGTGTCTTGCTTCAAGCCAGAGAGGGCTCTATATGCATGAGATTCCCAATCATGAATCAAACTCCTCAGGTTGTTCCAAACCTATGGACCTGTGGCATGAGGGGAATGGTCCCCTTATAAGATTTTCCTTCAGTACATCTCAGACATGTACATTCATGCTCCTTTTGAATTCAGGCTTCCCTGTCACCATCTGACTCATAGACCTCCGATGCTATGTGTCAATGGACTTCCTGTAACTTAATACAACCCTGAACTCAAAAGCATCTTTGAAAAATTCTATTTTTAAACACATACCTTTCCATCGACGAATGCCACCTTAAAACCTTCGACTTCCATTCAAGGGGTTCCTTGCTTCCTTGAAGAGTCGGTCATGTCCTTGATGACCTACATCTCTAACATTCGGACACTCGTTCCCATAAAGGCTGAACTTATCATCAAGACATCTACCTTTCCTTCTACCCTTAGATCCGAACTTCCCAGTGAAGTGATCTTTAGATAGGCCATCAAAAACTTTCGTTGCGTCATTCTGATAACATTCTCTACTTCGACTTCATTCTAGGTGAATTATGAAGAACCCATTGATCCTTCTGTCTTGTCCCAACTATCTTTGGTGATTTCTCTTTCACTCTTGCTTGGGCATTGTCTTCACCTCAGCTCTGATACCATGTTAATTTTAGGTATGTTCTATGCTAGAGCAATTTATTTAAATTTTCACAGTTAGCAATCACATCAGCATTAAGATAAACTGCAGATAGAATATAAATATAAATCGCAGAAGACAAGCCAAGACAAGAGGACACAAGATGTGGTGCTAGCCAAGGACAAACCCCACAATGTGTGGGGAAACCCTTGATCAATTCTTCTTTTATGTTCTTCAAATTTCAGCAGAGAAAGAGAGAGATAGTACATTTACAACAGAAGTCAACACTTTGACTTGCATAGATCATTTCGTATAACAATGAGATTAGTTAAAGACAGTCTGCTTCAACTGATTCTCTGAAGTGACTCCTTCACCTATCATCGTGCTGCATCTTGTCCATTTGTTGCACCTGACCGTGTAGCACCATAATGCTGCACCATACATTATCATGTTGCTCATGATCTCATACATCGCGCTGCCCATACATCATGCTACCCATGAGCTGCCCATGCTCCAAGCATCATTGTGCAGTCCATGCACATGATTACATTTACCATGATGCTCATGATCTCATACATCGTGCATCATGTTGCTCATACTACTTCCCATCATGCAGCTCATCATGTTGCTCATAATACTGCTCATCATGCAGCTCATCATGCTGCTCATTATACCCTTCTGTTGCTTCATTATGCAAGTCATATACATATCAGCCTTAGTTGCTTGCTATGGCTTGCAGCCTAGCAAAGCAGCTAGGCTATCCTCCACACAGTCCCATTATTTGCTTAACACTGTCTATATGACCAACGTTCTTCATAACCATGCTAGACTGTAGTTATCACTGAAGTAGATTATATATTATATGATTGTTCCATACATCACGAAGTGTATATACATATGACTGTGTCTAGGTGACTATGTTCCATATAGCGTATGATGACTGTCTTCCATACATCATTACATCCCATGATTGTTGCGTCCATATATCATATGACCTGCGTGGTATATCACCATGACTGCCCAGCCTATTGACTGTCCAACGTTTCAATATATTGCATATGAGCGGTATGACACCATGATTGCCCAGTGTATTCACTGTCAACGTTTCAATATATTGCATATGACCTGTATGACACCACGACTGCCCAGTGTATTGACTGTCCAGCGTTTCAATATATTGCATATGACCTGCGTGGTATGACTTCCTAGTGTATTGACTGTCTAGCGTTTCTAGCATATACCTGTACGTGGATTCCAGAAATGAAACCCGAGTTCTGTTCCTCTAACCTGCGGGCTTCATATATATTAGCTACGGCTAACAGCATTCCATACCTGTACGTGGATTTCGGAGAGCATATTATATATGACTACGTGTTCTTCCATTGATACTGTGTAAGGCTTCCTTGTTTTGCTAGGGTTTCTTTCCTGAACAGCGTATATTGCCCAGCGTATATATTTTGTATGAGACTGGCTTCGCATTCATTTACACGGATATTATATATCTCTATTGTTGTGAACAAATCTCCATGCTAGGACTACATTTAGATGTATTAAGCAACGTATACCTATTGTTTGCCAGCATGTAAATGTCTTCCTTTACTGTGGCTAAGTGTCTCCATTTCCAGCGTGTAGATTAGGGCATCCTTCATTAGTGTCTCTCCTTCTCCAAAAACCCAAGACGTGGAGAGGAGAGCACATGAAGAATGTGTGTGAAATGACTTTAAGTCCTAGCCAATTTATACTAAAATGAAAGTAATGAATAGGCGTGACTATTGGGCTTCTGCGCCTACTCAAGTTGCTGGTCGGCTTGATAATAATTTCATAATCAAAATAAATTCATATCTCCATAAATACTTATCGGAATTGGATGATCTTCAATCCTACACCTCTCGACGAGAGGGATCCAATAAAAATATTAGCTGCCATAAATAAGCTGACTCATGTGGAGTTTGGCCCTAGTTGCCAGTTTAACACACTGCAACAATGCTCAAGATGGGGTTTGTCACTTTGATCCCCACCCACTCTGTTCTAGTTGTCTCCCAACAATAGGCTATGGGGGGTAGTCCCTATTACCCACCATTTTATGGGTAATATTCCTAGGAGAAAAAATTTCCCCATGATGGTCCTCAACCGACAGCCCCTTGCAGCCATCAGCTAGCTCTTTGTGCCATTTTCTTCGCCACGTGAGCAAGCCATGTGGTCCCTCATCCATCTGCCATGATAGTATGTTTGAAGGTGGGCCTCCTGAATCTAAAGGTATGACTTGTCATTTTGAGATTGAGTATTGTAGTTTGCTTATCATGGATACTTTTGAGCATGGATTAATGGGGAGATTCAGCGGAAAGAATGGGCTAGGTTTGTGCTTCTATTCCCTAGATCCCTTTTAGGAATTAACCATGGATTCTAATCCCGTGGGAACTCTTTCACTGACCATTTAGTTTCAGGGATGGCATTTCACAGGAAACCCTGATTTTGGTTGCGTGGTCCCAATCCCTGATCTGCATATATTACCCACTTTCCACTCATTATTACCCCACCCATCATTTCTCCCACCTCGGTCCACATTCCTCCATCGATTCCACATAGGGTCAGCTCGTCCCTTCCCCTTGCCAACACTTTGGTTCATGCCTTGGAATGAAGCCTAGAGGTTGATGCAGCTGAAAAGAAAGTTAAAAGCATATATCGCCACATTCAATAGGAAAAGTACCACAAAATGCAAAAGATGGCCTGGACAAAAAAATTTAACATGTGGGCAAAAGACAATATGTGAGCTCTAACCCATCATCATGGCCATCACCTTGGTTCCAATAGGTTCTATGAACCCTCTCCATCATATAGGAACCCATGATTGTCCCAACCCTTGGTGGGGAATGAACCGCCCCACCTTAAAGGGGGGAATTCACCGCTATATTTTGTACATCATGCTCTAACCCCTTGAGCCCCAAGCAGTTAATCAAAGAAAATCATAAAAAGGCAAAAGGAAAAAGGCATATAAAGAAATGTGGAAATATCAAGGTCAGGGCACCTCATGTACCACGATTGCTCCTTCCTATACATTATAAACCCAAGTGTGGGGTTCCCTCTTCTTAGCTACCCTTGTACCCCAACATGTGACATAAGGTTTCCCCTTCTCATTCTCTAATTCATTCACTTATTTGCTACATGCCACCACCTTTGACAAATGTACCTTGACTATATTATCCCCTTTAGAAGCAGGAACCACCTAATAGGGTACTTGGTTAACCCCATTAGGAGTTTAGGAGACATTGGCACATCCCGAAGCCCATTATCGAAGAGCATGCCATTATGAAGTCTCCAACTATGGTCCATGATTAAGTAAACTCATTTACTCAATTTCTCTTATGACTTGCTATACAAGAAGCCTAGGGGACACATTGGATCTTATGCAGGATTGCAAATGTTTTCCATTTGGGGTTTGGTCTCCCTATACGATGTCCTAATCCTCCAAAGGGCTACCTTGGCACATACAGGGTGGGCATTGAGAGCTATGGAACTCCACAGCAGTAGATTGCACTTCATGGATCCCCACAGTCATTCAGAGATTGTTTGTGATTCACTTCTTGGACGAGGAGGATGCACCTGATCCATCATGCCTAGCTGGCCCGAGATCTACGCCATACACTTGGCAAATGATCCAGGACTTGTACGATGATGTGGCATATCCTACATTATCATCCTAGCCTTTGAGGGCAACCTACAGGCACCTTTGATTTGTTTGGAGACCCATAAGGACACTTGTGTGCCCCCACAGTGATTTGGAGTACCACAGGATATTACAAGGGGCCAACCCCTTGTCCACTACTTTTGAGGGTCCTATTCTTCAGTATGGCACCCATGGATCTCATTAGGCCTCTTAGAGGGCCCTACGACATGCATAGATTATTATTTGACCTTTACGAGGTTTACTTTTTCATTTGTGAGCTAGTTTGGTGGGCTTGTCCCCCAAAAGTTGTATTATTAGCACATTCTTTCATTTTTGGGGATTATGTAGGCCAAGGAGGCTAATTCGAACTCCTTAAATCTATATAAATACAAGTGAGGTGAGATCATTTCTCATCATCACTTTGGATTGGATCTCTATTTAGAGAATTTCACACTTTTTGTTGGAGGATGAATTGGAGAATTTATGGATGAATTTTGATGTATGGTTATTGGTCTATCTTTTCTTGGAGCTTCTTTATTGTCATTTGTGAATGGTTGGATATACTCTACTGCATGTAAATAAGAAATTTTTTATGTTATTCTTGTTACTTTTGTCATATATACCACATGGGATTTTCGTTGTTTTAAGGCTAATTGCTGCATGCAAATTATTGCTTAATATTGTGGGATTGTCTAACATTCTCTCCATGCATTGGCACTTGTAGTATGAGCGAAGATTCCTCTTGTACATTTGAAGTATAAAAGCTGCAAGATTGATTTCACTTGACCTCGAGGGTTTGTGAAGTAATTTTGAGGCCTCCTTGACTAGAAACCAAGAAATCTTACACATAATCAACATAGACTCCATTCTCCCAAGTATTAAGGCACTAATCTACGAAGGGTGGTCACCAAAACTCCTATTTTTCACCTTCTCCCAACTCTAGCCACATTGGGGTGCCAGGGCATCAATTTTCCGGTAAGTTGGCCACTGAACAAGTTCGATCTCCTCGGGTCTCTTTTATTGGTCTCTCTTCTAACCCTCCTCCAGATTTGAAGACATTCTGACGATGGAGTTGGGAGAAAAGTCAAGCCCTAGCTCTGAGACCAAAACTTGTCCTTCTATCCCCAAGGCTAGCACTTCCCAAGGTCAAAACAACATCATTGAGTGAAATACTTTCTTTGATCCTTCCCGCCTTGTCTAGGGTAAGAAAATCATTGATTATTTCATAATTTCCTCGTACCCTAGACTGAGTCTACTTGGCCCTGTGTGGTCCCACTACTGTAAAGGACTATTCTTCAAGAACCATCCGAGATAACAACTTTAACAAGGATTCAGGGTGTGGAAAACTCTTTTCAAAGTCTATTCTCATACGCCTAACCCCAAAAATCCTCCTTTCATTAGAAGCACATAGTCCTTTTGCTTAGAAAGCAAGTAAGCCCCATTCTTCAAAACCTTCTAGGAAAGGATCTGGGTCACTCATATCCTTTGACTTGTTACTCATTGGTAACTCCATACATATCAGATCTCCTCCCATTAGTGATAGTTCGCAAATAGAAGGGAGCCTTAGCTGACAAAACAGTGGGCTAGGACTCCATTGTTGCCCTTGGCCTAGCATTTGCCCTTAGGGATTCCCCTTTAGGGCCCCTGCTAGTTTGGGTGGTAACAGTCCCTATGGAATGAAGTGAAGGAAAGAAAGTTGAGAATCAACTTACTTGGAAGACATGGATGAGTGGCCTAGCCACTTGGTTGAAATTAAGCAAGATTAATGATTAAATTAGATTTTTTATTATGAGACCAGTGCCTTAATGGAGTCACAAATTCTTGCTTCTTATGAATTGGAACCAAATAACCAGATGGACACCGGCTGCTTGAATGATTGACTAACCTATATGATATGAAAATCCTAGAACCTATGTTAGATGCAGTGATCTTGGTAAATTTTAGTTAAATGCCTAGTCTAAGTGTAACCTTCATTTAACTATCTTGAAGTTGGGCTCCAAGGTAGGTTGTGGGAAGGAGGCTAACAGGAAACAGGCTAGGACTTGAATAACGATACCTTTTGTTAAGCTTCTATCACCCGATGCCTCTAGCATTGTAGAGACTATGGCTCTGACGACTGCAAGGTCACTGTGTTAACCACCGAAGAGTTGTTGAGGCCCGTCAAGCTAGATAAGAAGGGTTGTCCTATATCTCTATCAACCTAGCTTATTCTAGGAGGTAAATTATTAATGCAAATCCAGATCTAGTATGCTTATGCAAGAGATTATGAGTGAGATTTATCTTGAGTTAAGATTTTCTTAAATTGTTTAAGTACTTAATTAGAATCCTTTTAAGAGTACTTAACAATAATGAATTGCAATCTTAGAAAAGATAAAATGCTTAGAGATACAAGTGTAGATTTCAACAATATTCCACAATGTTGATTTTTTGGTAGCATCGGATTCGCTCTAGCTCCGAAATTTTGTGGAGGGGCTAGAACACATGAGATCTCCAAAACCCAGAATTAGTTTGGTGAAATTCCACCCGAATTGTATTTTATTAAAGTAATTCATATTTTTAATGGGGTTCCTATGTCTAAACTTAGGAAAATTAAAATATTAATGTGTATTAATGAAAATATGGGTGAGAAGCTTCTAAGAGACAAGGATCAAGTCTAATTTAATCTTAGTAGTTGATTAGAGATTAGATCACGGCTATTGATTTCTCAACAGGAAAAGTATAAAGGAAGGCTTTGGGTCAGTGGGAGAACACACAGAAAGATTGAAGAAATTGATTTTCTGAGGTGAGAAGTTCTCAGGGGGGAAATCGATTGGGGAGATCTTGCAGCTGAGGGGCAATGATAGTTCGGGAATACAGACAGAGAAGCGAAGAGAAACTTATGGAGGCAGTGCAGTAGCTGGGAGAGCTAACATTGGGCCAGTCTAGACCCACGCAGCCTTGACGCGGAGTAAGGAGGGCCAGAGCTACCTTCCACGCAAAAAGTTGGGGAGTTGTCGGAACAGCTGGGAAAGCTAACGCAGTGGGCAGTAGTGCTAATGCAGAGCTGACGCAAAGCCTCAAAGAGCTCCACGCAGTTACTGTGAAGGGGCAGCATAGTTGTAGCCGGGGCCAACAAGTTTTGCGGTTGAATCAGTGGATTCTGCCAGGTGAAGTAAGGTAAAACTCACTCAAGTTCTCCGCCATTGTATTCTTTGTCACTGGTTTGTCGAGAGGGCAACCAACATTTGTATTCAAAACTTTTGCTTAATGATAGAAAACCCTCAGAGTCGCTGCACTGGTTTTCCCGCATTTGCTTTTCCCGGGGACATTTAGTCCAAAAATAAGTGTGTCCTTTGCATAGTTGTCTCATTTATTTTTCAGTGCTTGATCTGTATAGTAGTGTAGGCCGCAGTGTATTTACATTAACATTTTATGAATATTTTTGGAAATAGCTTGTTAAATTAAGAAAACAAGTAGGTAATGTAAATCACTTTACTGCAGTAGGATTTTTGACTTGTTAGATTCATAAATTTTTACATGGTATCAAAGGGATTGCAGATCAAGGTGTTGATTTGAGGTAGCATCGGATGTGCTCTAGCCACGGAAATTGGTGGAGAGGCTAAAGCACATGAGATCTCCAAAACCTAGAAATGGTTTGGACAGATTCTAAACAGTTTGAGAGATACTAAAATAGTTAATATTTTTAATGGAGTCCCTAGGTCTAAACTTAGGGAATATAAAATATTAATGTGGATTAATATAAAATTGTCTTAGAAGGGTCCAAAAGTCATGGATCAAGCCAGAGTTAATCTTAGCCATTGATTAAGGACTTAATCTCGGTCATTGAATTCTCAACAAGAAAAGTATAAGAGGAGACTTGAGGGTCACTTGGAGAACACACCGAGTTGATCAAGATTTCGATTTTCTAGGGCAGGGTTTGTTGAAGAAGTCGAAAGAGTGATTAGAGTTGCAGTTGAGGGGCAGTGAATACAGAAGCAGAGAGAAAGCGATAGCACTAGGAGGATCAGCGCAGAAGCAGACAGAGAGGGTGTTAAGTTATGGTATGTTCTATGCTTATAACAGTTTACTTCCTTTTCTTATTATATTCCATAGATTAGTAATCACATGTACATAAAGTAAAGTGCAGATAGAACATTAAATGATCGATAGAAAACAAGCCAAGACAAGAGACACAAGATGTGATGGCCAGCCAGGGACAAACCCCACAATGTGTGGGGAAACCCTTTGATCAAATCTTCTTTTATCCTCAATAATTCAGCAGAGAGAAATAGTACAATAAATCTGATTTATATCAACAGTAGAAAACCCTAGATCAACAACATCAGCATTAGCGGCTTCATCATCAAACTAGGGCAGACGATATCTCACAAACCGAC
>APFE031138457.1:134325-167583 GCA_000404065.3 Pinus taeda
ATATCTCACAAACCGACCGTCGGATCGGCTTGATTCCACCACCAAAAGTTGCGGCTTTCAGAGGAGGTTCAGATGAACCTACATCGCAGTTTAGGTGAGGAGATCTTGTAGTCCACGCAGTTCAAACTTCACTTCTGCAGTTGCAGCTTCAGTTTCAGTAGCTTCCTTCAAACTAGGGCAGTCAATATCTTGCAAACCGTCCGTCGGATTGAATTGATTCCACCACTAAAAGTTGCGGCTTTCAGAGGAGGTTCAGATGAACCTACAACACAGTTCAGATGAGGAAATCTTGTAGTCCACACAGGTCAAACTTCACTTCTGCAGTTGCAACTTCAGTTTCAGTAGCTTCCGGCTTCACATGTGTGAGGGAGAGACCCTTTTCTGCACAGTAGAGAAGAGACTCTTTTCTGCGCAATAGAGAGAGAGAGATGTGATGAGATGAGTGAGTCCAGATGAGGAAAAGTCCTCCTATATTTATACACAATGTTGGTGTTTGAATAGACACGATTGTTGGGCTTCTGAGCCTACATGAGTTGTAGGTCAGCTTGATAATAATTCCATAATCAAAATAAATTCATATCTCCATGAATATTTATCGGAATCGGAAGATCTTTATATCAATCCTACACCTCTTGACGAGAGGAATCTAATGAACATATTATCATCCATGAATAAGATGACCGACATGAAGTTTTTCCCTAGTTGCCAATTTTAACACTCCCTCTCAACTAGGGAGAACTTCATCTGCAATTTGTCTATCAATCGTTTATATTCATCCATCAAATGCATTGCCTTGTATAGCCTGACCCTTGCCCTGCTCCGCTCTATTCTGCTTGTTCTGCTTTGTCTTGTTATGCCCTATACTGATCTGTACGACTCTGCTTTGTTCTGTTCTGCTCTGCTTTTGTCTGAATTATGAAGAAGAAGAAATGCTCGAGGATGTATCATACTGACTCAAAGTCAGTCTCAGAGTATGTACCATTGGTCCCAAACCAGTCTCAACCAACCCGAAGTCAACGTCATAGTGAGTACAACTCCACTGGTCCCAAACCAATATCATCCTCCACTAACTCAAAGTCAGTCTCAGAGTGCGTACCACTGGTCACAGACCAGTCTCAACCGACCCGAAGTCAGCTTCATAGTAAGTATCACTCCTACCACTGGTCCCAGACCAGTGTCGCAGTCTCAGAGAATGTACCACTGGTCCCAGACCAGTCTCAACCGACCCAAAGTCAGCGTCACAGTATGTACCACTCTCATTGGTCCCAGACCGGTACTGCACTGACACGAAGTCAATCTCAGAGTATGTATCACTCGTCCCAGACCAATCTCAATCGACCTGAAGTCAGTGTCATAGTATCGTACAACTCCTACCACTGGTCCCAGACCAGTATCATTGATCCCAGATGAATGGAGGTCATCCTAGCGTAGGGAGTACGATAGATACAACAATGCGTCCATCGGTACTACTATGGTCCCTAACTTCATTTCCCTGCTCATTGATCAGATGAGAGGTACTTCCCATGAGTCCCAGACTGCATGGGTAGGATGCCTCGACAGGAGAACTAATCAATCCTGTCCTCACAAGAGAACACATCAATCCTGCTACAATCGCCATGGAGAACACATCAATCCAGGCCACCATGGAGAACACATCAATCCAGGCCTCATAGGAGAGCACATCAATCCTGCTACAGTTGCCATGGGGAACACATCAATCCAGGCCTCATAGGAGAACACATCAATCCTGCTACAATCGCCATGGAGAACACATCAATCCAAGCCTCATAGGAGAACACATCAATCCTGCTACAATGTCGCCACGGCGTGTACATGTATACCATCAGGGGATATAGAATTATCATGTGGTCATATGCCGCTCCAAGAAGTACCCCGTACCCCCCTGGAGCTCTCAAAGCTCAATGCATCATACATGACCCTCATCGGAGGGTCTTTGAACAACTCCAAGTTGTTCTCGGAAAGTCAGAAATTTTACTTTCCCAAGGGGTTTTGTCAAAATGTCGGCGACCTATTCATCTGTACCGATATGTTGGAGCCTTATAGCTCCCCGCTGCACCATATCTTGAATATAGTGGTAACTGATATCGATATGCTTGGAGCGATCATGAAATACGGGATTCTTTGACAAACGAATCCCACGCTGGTTGTCACAAAGGATCACAGTGGTATCCAATGTAAATCCAAACAGCTCACTGAAGAGCTTTCGCAACCAAACTGCCTCACAGGAGGCCATGCTAGCAGCAATATACTCTACTTCGGCGGTGCTCAAGGCCACCGACTTTTGCTTCCTGCTCATCTAGGATATCGAAGTAGAACCCAAGGAGAAACAACACCCGGAAGTGCTCTTGCGGTCCTCCACATTTCCTACCCAATCAGCATCTGTGTATCCAAATAGTCTCACATCTCTGGCAATGTATCTTAACCCATAAGTGATAGTGCCACGAAGATATCTCAACAGATTCTTGGCACCAATCCAATGTATGTGGTGGGGTTCAACCATATGTTGACTCAACGTGTTGACTACGAAGCATATATCTGGACGGGAGTTTACTAAGAACATTAATGCTCCGACGAGTTGTCGATACTCGGTAGCATTTCGTAAAATAGGTCCAGCAGCACTATCGCTTAACTTCCTGAAGTCAAGCTCCATCGGGGTAGTTACAGGCTTGCAGTCCACCATACCAAATCTTTCCAATAGCTTCACCACATATTTTCCTTGAGATAGGAAAGTTTCCCCTAGCTTCTGCCACACTTCAAGTCCTAGGAAATAGTGCATCAATCCTAGGTCCTTCATTTCAAATTCAGAAGCCAACTCCCTCTTACATTTGAGAATGAGAGGATCTGCACCTATTAGAAAGAGGTCATCCACATACAACACCAATATGAGAGGTTTATCATCTTCAACCTTAAAGTAAAGGTTAGGATCGGCTTCACTCCTAGTGAATCCTAGCTTCATCAAGTAGTTGTCGATCCTCTCATACCATGCTCGGAGTGCTTGCTTCAACCCATAGAGAGCCTTCTTCAACTTGCATTCATGAGATTTTCGATCATAAATCTCAAATCCTTCAGGTTGCTCCACGTAGACCTCTTCTTTGATCAAGCCGTGCAAGAACGCAGTCTTGACATCCATCTGATGTAGGTTCCATCCTTGTGAAGCAGCAAGGGCTATGATCAAGCGGATGGTCATATATCTGGCAATAGGTGCAAATATCTCATCATAGTCTATACCTTCCTTCTGAGAGAAACCACGAACAACAAAACGAGCCTTATACTTTTCTGTACTTCCATCTGCTGCATGCTTTATCTTGTAAAGCCATTTGGAAGTAACAACTGTCTTGTCCAGGGGTGGTCTGGGAACTACTTCCCAGACATCATTCTTCATAATAGACTCATATTCTTCGGTCATAGCATCCTTCTATACTTGATGCTTGACGACATCTGAGAATGATGAAGGCTCATTTTGTATGATCGTGCTCATGATGGTCAGGTATCCCTGATACCTATTAGGTTCTTACTTTCACGAAAGGTTCCTCGGGGTGCAGCATGTCCTTCAGCATCATCAAGTAGCCCCCTAAGCCATGAAGGCCTCTTCCTAGAAGAGGAAGGCTCATGTGGAGGAGGATCAATCGAATCCATGGGTTCTTCTACATTAGGCATTGATTCATCATCCTTTTCTTTCGGTTCCCTGGTGTCGGATTCTTGAGAGCTCCTCAAAGTCGGAAGATTGTCCACCTTACTGAGAGCCATATCTTCGTCAAAGGTGACATCATGACTAATCACGACTTCCCTTTGACCGGCTACATAGATTCTATAGCCTTTAGTATTTTACCATAGCCCACGAAAATTCCCTTCTTTCCAGATGCACCCAATTTATTTATTTTCTCTTTCGGCACATGAAAATATAAAGGGCTTCCAAAAATTCTAAAATGAGAAACATCAGGTTTCTTACCGGTGAACTTTTGTTCAGGAGTCTTAGAACCCAATGCTTGATGAGGGCATCGATTTTGTACATATATGGTAGTGTTTGCAGCTTCAGCCCATAGAAACTTCGGAAGTCTTTGATCATGTAGCATGGCCCGAACAGCTTCCATAATCATGCGGTTCTTCCTTTTCGCCACACCATTCATTTAGGAGTATATGGTGTAGTAGTCTCCCTCTTGATGCCAGCCTCTTTACAAAAATCATGGAACTCATTAGATTCATATTCAGTCCCATTATCAGTTCCTACGATCTTAATCTTGTTTTCGGTTTGATTCTCGATCAGGCCTTTGAAGTGTCGAAACCAAGAGAACACTTCATCCTTATTTTTCAAGAAGTACTTTCGAGAATAGTCATCTGTAAAAGCAAGATAATATGAATATCCTCCCAAGGAGTTCACAAGCATCATACCAGATATGTCTGAGTGAACTAGTTGTAACTTGTAATATATCAGAGGTCTTGCTTTGACTTGAGGGGAATGCTCCCCTTTTGAGCTTTCCTTCGGCACATCCCAGACATACACCTTCTTTCTCTACTTGGAATTCGAGCATCCCTGTTACCATCTGTCTTACATCGGGTAGAGCTTTGTAATGAAGCTGGGCAAACCTCCGATGCCAAAGTTCGGACTGAAGAGTTGTGTCACAAGACATGACACCTAGCAGACTTTCACCGACCTGATATAAAGAATCAACTCGAAACCCAAGAGTGAAAGCATCTTTAACATTATTTTTCCATATATGTACCTTGCCATCGCTGTAGCCTTTGTCTTCCATTGCCAAGATGGATACCAGGTTCTTTTTGAGATCAGGTACATATAATACATCTTGTAAGTGGATCGTATTACCGTGATTCAATTTGAGAGAAACATTGCCTACACCTTTCACGGGGTATTCCATGTCATCTCCAAGGACAATTTCCAGGTTAGTTTCTTTCTCTACCAGATTATGGAGTACTTCTTTGTAACCAGTGAAATGTCTTGAGGCACCACTATCAATGAGCCAAATTCCCATTGAGTCCGAAGGAGCGGAGGTAGATAGAGCAACTGGTAGATAATATTGAGCCTGCTTATTGTCAACAGTGTTAGATTCATACTTGGAATTTCTAACTTTCTTGAATGGTTGCCCTCTTCCTTGATTTCCAGCATTCCTTTTACCTTTGCTATTGAATTTTCCATTCCTTTGATTACCATGAGAGGGATTTTGATCATCGTCATGGTGATAGTCCTTTCTATCAGGGCATTCCCTTGCATAGTGACCTGCTTTATTGCAAATGTAACATCGCCCTTTTCTTCCACCCTTAGGTCCAACCTTTCTTTCTTAGCATGAGAAGAAAAGGCAGGAGGAGGACCTTTAGGCAAGGGCATTTCTTGCTCTTCTACCCTTGTTTCTTCTTGAATGCATCTAGCCATTAATTCATCGAAACCAGGAATTACATTATTGTTCAGAAGAGTAGTCCTGAACACGTACCATTCAGATGGTAATCCTCCAAGAGTCGTGAGTGCCATTTCTCTGTCAGTAATAGTCTCCCCAGTAGATAGGAGATTGTTCTTGATCTCAGTGATTCTTAAGAAGTATCTTTACCCTTCTTGATTTCCCTCAGCTTATTTCTAAGAAACAAAACTTGATTTGCATCATTGACTTTAAATAAACTTACCAGTCTACCGTAAATTTCCTTGGAGGTGTCCAGTTCAGAGATGTAGGCCACCAAGTGATTGTCAATAGAGTCCTGAATGATCTTCTTCGCTTTGACTTCTCCGTTCTTCCATTTGTTCCTGACAGCAGGAGGTGCATTTGATGGAGGCTCAATAATATTGCCTCTCACATGATCCAACACTCCTTAATCCTCAAGGGTTAGATCGATAGACATCTTCCATCCGTGATAGTCAGCTTTCTCATGGAGCTTGTCTTTGGCAGGAAAGAGTGTTGAGGACCCCATCGTTCTTTTAGGATAGCCTTGTCAATCTTCTCTTCGGTGATTGCTCTTGCTCTTGCTCAAGCTTTGTCTTCACCTCAGCTTTGATTCCATGTTAAATTATGGTATGCTCTATGCTTATAATAGTTTACTTCCTTTTCTTATTATATTCCACAAATTAGCAATCACATGTACATAAAGTAAAGTGCAGATAGAACATTAAACGATCAACAGATTACAAGCCAAGACGAGACACAAGATGTGGCGGCTAGCCAGGGACAAACCCCACAATGTGTGGGGAAACCCTTTGATCAAATCTTCTTTTATCTTCAATGATTCAGTAGAGAGAAATAGTACAATAAATCTAATTTATATCATCAATAGCAAACCCTAGATCAGCAGCATCAGCATTAGCGGCATCATCATCAAACTAGGGCAGATGATATCTCACAAACCGACTGTCGGATCGGCTTGATTCCTTCAAACTAGGGCAGTCGATATCTTGCAAACTCTCCGTCGGATTGATTTGATTCCACCACTAAAAGTTGTGGCTTTCAGAGGAGGTTCAGATGAACCTACAGCATAGTTTAAATGAGGAGATCTTGTAGTCCACGTAGGTCAAACTTCACTTCTGCAGTTGCATCTTCAGTTTCAACAGCTTCTGGCTTCACGTGTAAGGGAGAGACCCTTTTCTGTGCAGTAGAGAAGAGACTTTTTTTCTGCGCAGTAGAGAGAGAGAGATGTGATGAGATGAGTGAGTCCAAATGAGGAAAAGTCCTCCTATATTTATACACAACGTTGGTGTTTGAATAGATGTGATTGTTGGGCTTCTGAGCCTTCATGAGTTGCAGGTCAGCTTAATAATAATTCCATAATCAAAATAAATTCATATCTCCACAAATACTTATCAGAATTGGATGATCTTTATATCAATCCTACACCTCTCAACGAGAGGAATCTAATGAACATATTATCAGCCATGAATAAGATGACCCACATGAAGTTTTGCCCTATTTGCCAATTTTAACAGAGGGACACAGAGCCAACCGGAGGTTCACGCAGAGCCATCCAAGGCTCATGCAGAGGCATCCAAGAGCTACGCAGTGCCTCAAAGAGCCAACGTGGGTGATGCAGAGCCTCTAAGGGTTGACGCAGTGCCCCCAGAGGCTAAAGCAAGGCAAGCTAGGGTGACGTTGAGCAGACGCTGGGCCAGAAAGGGCTGACGCAGTCCCTAGAGGCTGACGCTGTGGTTTTTGTGGGGTAAATTGGAGCTGGAAGTTGTCGGAGTGTTTATCCGGGGTTTCAGCCAAAACATCTTTCTCCGACTGGGATAAGCTGACTTCCATAGGGGCCACGCAAAATCAAACATTGATGGTGAGAACAGCCTTGAACACAGTCTCTAAAGACTGGGAGGTGTTTGTCCAAAGCATACTAGGCAGGGCAGCGCTTCAAGATTGGAAGGAAATGTGGGCAGCTCTTCACCAAGAAGAGATCAGAAGGCTGACCAAGGTAGGAAGCAGCGGCAAGGGGGTAAAAATCAAGGAGGAGGTGGATGCTACCCTAGCATCTGAGGGAAAGCAGGAGAAACAGAAGAAGAAGGACCTCTCCAAGGTCAAATGCTTCCATTGTGGGGAACTAGGTCATTATGTGACCCAGTGTCCAAGGAAGAAGAGCAAATGAGAGGCTTCCAAGATCAGGGCTGCGCTAGCAAGGGCGAAGAAGGAAGTGGAGACAGATGATGATTGTGCCATGAGTGCTCACACGCCACTTGAGTAGGAGTGGGGAGACATTGAGCTGTAGTCAAACGGATTAAAGGCGATGAGGGGCAGGATCCTCAAGGTACCCAACCACTTGGATTATACCTTGCTACGGGAGCCCCGAAGAGTAGTAGGATTGGCGGATGTCGATAGAGACGGGTGCAGATGGAGTGACATAGGGAGCTACAGTGCAGGAGTTCCAGAACAGCATGAGGCAGTAGTGCAAGATGCATAGAGTTGTTGTAGCAGCGAAGAGAGGGAGCACTTGTCAGTGACGGAGGGAGCTTCAACATCGAGTGTTTCTAGCTTGACGAAGATGTCAAAGTAGGGAGATTATTTACTTACTTCTCAGTAACTGAGTTGCAGTGTCGAAGTTAGCAGTGGTAGTGCTATGGGCAGCACGATGCAGAATGGCTGAGACAGGTTGTAGTGCAAATGCAGCAACGGCAGTGGCAAGGCCATGGGCAGCAGCACTGGTGCAGAGGGAGATGTCATACAAATGCAGCAATGGCAGTGGCAGGACCATGGGTAGTAGTACATGATGCAGCAGTGCAGAGGACGTTGGGCAACAGGCCTAGCATCAACTCAAGGACCGATGTCGGATGATTAGGGTGATGCTCAATGAGGAGTATTACTAGAGCACAATCCTCGCTAAGAGGGAGTGTTGATTTGGGTAGCATCGGATGTGCTCTAGCCATGAAAAATGGTGGAGAGGATACATCACATGAGATCTCCAATGCCCGGAAATGGTTTGGGAAAATTCTAGAAAGTTAGGGAGATATTAAAATAATTAATATTTTTAATGGAGTCCCTAAGTCTAAACTTAGGGAAAATAAAATATTAATGTGGATTAATATAAAACTGTGATAGAAGGGTCCAAAATTCATGGATCAAACCAGAGTTAATCTTAGCCGTTGATTAGGGACTTAATCTCGGCCGTTGAATTGTCAACGAGAAAAGTATAAGAGGAGGCTTGAGGGTCACTTGGAGAACACACCGAGTTGATCAAGATTTCGATTTTCTGGGGCAAGGTTTGCTGAGAAAGTCGAAAGAGTGATCAGAGTTGCAGCTGAGGGGCAGTAAATACAAAAGCAGAGAGGCTGAGATAGTACCAGGAGGATCAGAGCAGAAGCTGAGAGAGGGACGCAGAGCCAGCCAGAGGTTCACGCAGATCCAGCCAGAGGGGACGCAGAGGCAACTAGGAGCCATGCAGTGCCTCAGAGAGCCAGCGTGGGTGACGTAGAGGCTCTAAGGGCTAACGTAGTGCCTCCAGAGGCTGACACAGGGCGAGCTAGCGTGACGCTGGGCCAGAAAGGGCTGACGCAGTCCCTAGAGGCTGACGTTGGGGTTTTGTGGGGCAGATTGGAGCTGGAAGCTGTCAGAGTGTTTATCCGGGGTTTCAGTTGGAACATCTGTCTCCGACTGAGAGGTACTATGTTAAATTGGCAACTAGGGCCAAACTCCATGTGGGTCAGCTTATTTATGGCAGCTGATATTTTTATTGGATCCCTCTCGTCGAGAGGTGTAGGATTGATCTAAAGATCATCCGATTCCGATAAGTATTTATGGAGATATGAATTTCTTTTGGTTATGTAATTATTATCAAGCCGACCAGCTCTTACATAGGCTCTGAAGCCCAAATGTCGTGTCTATTCATCATCTACACGTTAGTATAAATAGAAGAGGATTTGAAGTCATTTGGCAACTCACCTCAAGTGATTTCCTCTCCACGTCTGGTTTTTTGGAGAAGGAGATGAACTATGAATTAGATTGGCCTAATATGATGATGCCCTAATGGATAAACATAGCCATGAATACACAAGCAATGGAGATGATACGTGAAGGGTAGCCGCAATGGACTCAATGATGTAATGAAGGACATTACCACACAGTCCATACAAGGCAGCAAACTTAACGCAGTCATGGCAGCAACAACGTTGGCAAAGGAATATACGCAGGGCATGAAAGATTATACACAGGTCATCCACATACAGGTATATGCTATGATGGAAAGGACAGATCACGCAATATATATTCCAACGTAGTCAGGACTCAGGGAAATATGCGTGGACACATATATATCACGCAAGCCCTAGATCTGGCAGCGTTGTACACGCTGTAGAACACAGTCATATATAAAATTGGAACGCAGTTGGAACACAGTCATATATGAAATTGAAACGCAATTGGAACGCAGTCACATACGGTAACTACGCAGTCATGGTAACTATGCAAAACATGGGTAACTACGCAGTTCTTAGTAACTACGCAGTCATCGCACGCAGCATGGCACACAGCAATCGATGTATGCATGGTTGACACTCTCTATAATAGATCTGGCAGTGTGGTTACACATATATGCATCAACATACACTGTCCTGAAGACATATATACACAGGCACGCAGGCCCTAATCTATGCAGTTAATGAAGACTCCTTCAACGCAGTCAATGGAGACATCTACGCACAGCTAGGAGACCTGTTCTCATTGTCAAAAGGAGACATAGAACTTCGCATATACGAGCACATGTATACGCTAGAACTCGGGTTTCTTCCTTGTAATTTCATGTGAATATGGGTGCAAAGATCCGCAAGCAAGAAGGGATAGAACTTGCAAATACCTCTGAGATCTTCCCATGTTAGGGCAAGCTGTCGTAAGGTCTGACTGCACCTGGTTTGGTTTTGAGACGGAGCAGTGAATGAAACCTTGTATGATGCAGTAAGTTAAAAGCCTCATATCTAAGATCTGAAGGTGGTATTCCTGTGGCAAAGAAAATCTATGAAACCCTACAGCTATAATACCTCAGCATAGGAGTATATTACAATGAGAAGACCGAATCTATCATTCTCAGTATACTTGTTGATTTAGGGTAGCAATGTAATGTTGTATGATGAGAGCAGCATAACAGTCATTGAGTATATATCAGATGGGTGCAGATCCGAACAGCTCAGTCATATTTGGGTGCAGCACAGCATAATGATATGATCATGGACAACTTGATAATGAATAAGACCATGGAAGATGCAGCATGATGAGCAGCATGAAGATGAGGAATGAGAGGCAGCACTATGATGGATAGAAGTCGTCACCTAGGAGAATCAGCTGAAGCAAAATGTCTTCAACTGATCTCATGTACCATTGTTATAGGAGATGATCTATGCTCAGATCTAGATAAGTCAAAATGTTGACTTCTGATGTAAATGTACTATCTCTCTCACTTCCTCTGCTGAATTTTGAAGAACATAAAAGAAGAATTGATCAAGGGTTTCCCCACACATTGTGGGGTTTGTCCCTGGCTAGCGCCACATTTTGTGTCCTCTTATCTTGGCTTGTCTTCTGCGATTTATATTTATGTTCTATCTGCAGTTTATCTTAATGCTGATGTGATTGCTAACTATGAAAATTTAAATAAATTGCTTTAGCATAGAGCATACCTAAACTTAACATGGTATCAGAGCTGAGGCGAAGACAATGCCCAAGCAAGAGTGAAAGAGCAATCACTAAAGACAGTTGGGACAAGACAAAAGGATCAATGGGTTCCTCATAATTCACCCACGGTGAAGTCGAAGCAGAAAATGTTATCAGACTGGCGCAGCAGAAATTTCTAATGGCCTACCTAAAGATCACTTCATGGGAAGTTTGGATCTAAGGATGGAAGGAAAGGCAGATGCCTTGGTTACAATAAGTTCAGCCCTTATGCGAAGGAGTGTCCAAATGGCAAAGAAGCGGGTCATCAAGGACACGGCCGTATCTTCAAGAAAGCAAGGAAACCCCAGATCACTTTTATGTACCTGATCGCAAAAAGAACCTAGTGTCCATCTCGGAAATGGAAGTCAAAGGTTTCAGGGTGGCACTCATCGATGGAAAGGTACGTGTTTGAAATAGAATTTTCAAAGATGCTTTTGAGTTCAGGGTTGTATCAAATTGCAGGAAGTCCATTAGTACTGAAGGTCTAAGAGTCAGATGGTGACAAGGATGCCTGAATTCAAAAGGATCATGAAAGTACATGTCTGAGATGTACCGAAGGAAAATCTTACAAGGGGACCATTCCCCTCAGGTCCATAGGTGTGGAACAACCCGAGGAGTTTGAGATTGATAATCAAGAATCTCACATATACATGTGGAAGAAAGCCCTCTATGGCTTGAAGCTAAACAACCCGAGCATAGTATGAAAGGATCCATAGTTGTCTGATAAAGCTGACATTCAAGAGGAGTGAAACGAATCCAGACCATCCGAAGGCTGTGGATGATAGATCTCTCATACCAGCACTTTACGAGGACAACCTATGCATACCCTCTCACTTGCAGAAGTAAGAGGGAGTTGGATTCCGGATCTGAAATGATAAACTGCAAGACTGTGACTACCTCGAGGAAGTTATGCAGTAGTGATGTCGGATCAGACTTGGGAAAGTTCTTGGTGAACTTCCGTCCGAACATATGTTTTGCAGTTAGCACAGGGAGCTCATATTTGGTTGAGCCTCACTAGAGTGGTGCCAAGAATCTTCTGAGATGTCTTTAGGGCACAATCACTCATGGATTGAGATACACTGCCAGAAATATGAAACTGCATGATTATTCGAATGTTGATTGGGCAGACAATGTGGAGGATCACTGGAGCACTTCTTAGTGTTGTTTCTCTTTGGATTCCGCTTCGATATCATGGATGAGCAGGAAGCAGAAGTCGGTTGTTGAAAGCACTGTCGAGTCCGGATACATATCTACGACTATGATCTCGTATGAAGCTACCTGGTTGGGGAAGCTCTTCAGTTAGTTGTTTCTGCACATGATGAATACCACTGTGATTCTCTGTAACAACCAGTAGTGGGATTCGATTATTGAGGAATCCTGTATTCGTCAATTGCTCCAGCAGATAGACATCATTTGGGATATGGTAAGTCGATGAGCAAGGAGGCTCCATCACATTAAGATGATGTACATGTCAATACACCTTGTCAAAGCCTCGAGGAAAGATCTAATCTGTGATTTTCCCAAACAACTTGGAGTCGTCAAGAAACCCTTGTACAAGGGGCCTACATGTTGCATACATTGAGCTATGGGAGCTTTGAGGGCTTGTGGTTCTTACTGGAGCAACATACGACCACAGGGTGACTCACCCTCCCCTGGTGGTGCGCACTGGAACAAGATGATTCGCCCTCTTGTGGGACAAGATGATTCGCTCTCTTGTGGAACAGGATGATTCGCTCTCCTATGTAGCAGGATTGATGTGTTCTCCTGTGAGGCCTGGATTGATGTGTTCTCCATGGCGATTGTAGTAGGATTGATGTGTTCTCCTGTGAGGCCTGGATAAATGTGTTCTCCATGGCGATTGTAGCAGGATTGATGTGTTCTCCTGGGAGGCCTGGATTGATGTGTTCTCCATGGCGATTGTAGCAGGATTGATGTGTTATCCTGTGAGGCATGGATTGATGTGTTATCCTGTGAGGCATGGATTGATGTGTTCTCCATGGCAGCTTGGATTGATGTGTTCTCCATGGCGATTGTAGCAAGATTGACGTGTTCTCCTGCGAGGACAGGATTGATTAGTTCTCCTGTCGAGGCATCCTACTCATGCAGTCTGGGACTCATGGGAAGTACCTCTCATCTGATCAATGAGCAGGGAAATGAAGTTAGAGACCACAGTAGTACCGATGGACGCATCGTTGTATCTACTGTACTCCCTACGCTAGGATGACCTCCATTGATTGGGATCAATGATACTGGTATGGGACCAGTGGTAGGAGTTGTACCATACTATGACGCTGACTTCGGGTCGGTTGAGACTTGTCTAGGACCAGTGGTACATACTCTGAGACTGACTTCGTGTTAGTGCAGTACTGGTTTGGGACCAGTGAGAGTGGTACATACTATAACGTTGACTTCAGGTCGGCTAAGACTGGTCTGGGACCAGTGGTACACTCTCTGAGACTGCAATACTGGTCCGGGACCAGTGGTAGGAGTTGTACCATACTATGACACTGACTTTGGGTCGGTTGAGACTGGTTTGGGACCAGTGGTACATACTTTGAGACTGACTTCGTGTCAGTGCAGTACTGCTCTGGGACTAGTGAGAGTGGTAAATACTATGACACTGACTTCGGGTCGGCTGAGACTGGTCTGGGACCACTGGTACACTCTCTGAGCCTGCGATACTGGTCTGTGACCAGTGGTAGGAGTGGTACCCACTATGACGCTGACTTTGGATCAGTTGAGACTGGTCTGGGACCAGTGGTATGCACTCTGAGACTGACTTCAGGTCAATGGAGAATGGTATGAGACATTCTCGATCAATTCTTCTTCTTCATAGTTCAGCAGAGCTAAGTTGAGCAGAGCAGAGCAAAGCTAGCAAAGCAAGCAGAGCTGAGTAGAGCAAAGCAAAGCTAGTCGAGCTAAGCAAGAGCAGAGCAGAGCCAGCAGAGCTGTGCAGAGCAGAGCAGAGCTGGGCAGAGCAATGCAGGGCACTGATGGCAGAGATAGTACCGTCGGACTTATGGATCAGTGGATGGAATTCTCCCTAGTTGAGAGGGAGTGTTAAATTGGCAACTAGGGCCAAACTCTATGTGGGTCAGCTTATTTATGGCAGCTAATATTTTTATTGGATCCCTCTCATCGAGAGGTGTAGGATTGATCTAAAGATCATCCGATTCTGATAAGTATTTATGGAGATATGAATTTATTTTGGTTATGTAATTATTATCAAGCCGACTAGCTCTTACGTAGGCTCTAGAAGCCCAAACATCGTGTCTATTCATCATCTACACGTTAGTATAAATAGAAGAGGATTTGAAGTCGTTTGGCAACTCACCTCAAGTGATCTCCTCTCCACGTCTAGGTTTTTGGAGAAGGAGATGCACTATGAATTATACTGGCCTAATATGATGATGCCCTAATGGATAAACATAGCCATGAATCCACAAGCAATGGAGATGAAACGTGAAGGGTAGCCGCAGTGGAATCAACACTGTAATGAAGGACATTACCATGCAGTCCATACAAGGGACTTAACGCAGTCATGGCAACAACAACGCTGACAAAGGAATATACGCAGGGCATGAAAGATTATACACAGGTCATCCACGTACAGGTATACGCTATAATGGAAAGGACAGATCACGCAATATATATTGAAACGCAGTCAGGACTCAGGCAAATATGCATGGACACATATATCACGCAAGCCCTAGATCTAGCAGCGTGGTTCACGCTGTAGAACGCAATCATATATAAAATTGGAACGCAGTTGGAACACAGTCATATATGAAATTGAAAAGCAGTTGGAACGCAGTCACATACGTTAACTACGCAGTCATGGTAACTACGCAGAACATGGGTAACTACGCAGTTATGGTAACTACGCAGTTCTTAGTAACTACGCAGTCATGGCACGCAGCAAATGATGTATGCATGGTTGACACTCTCTATAATAGATCTGGCAGCGTGGTTACACATATACGCATCAACATACACTGTCCTGAAGACATATATACACAGGTATGCAGGCCCTAATCTATGTAGTTAATGAAGACTCCTTCAACGCAGTCAATGGAGACATCTACGCACAGCTAGGAGACCTGTTCTCGTTGTCAAAAGGAGACATAGAACTTCGCATATATGAGCACATGTATATGCTATAACTCAGGTTTCTTCCTTGTAATTTCATGTGAATATGGGTGCAAAGATCCGCAAGCAAGAAGGGACAGAACTTGCAAATACCTCTGAGATCTTCCCATGTTAGGGCAAGTTGCCGTAAGGTCTGACTACACCTGGTTTGGTTTTGAGACGGAGCAGTGAATGAAACCTTGTATGATGCAGTAAGTTAAAAGCCTCGTATCTAAGATCTGAAGGTGGCATTCCTGTGGCAAAGAAGATCTATGAAACCCTACAGCTGTAATAACTGAGCATAGGAGTATATTACAATGAGAAGACCAAATCTATCATTCTCAGTATACTTGTTGATGTAGGGTAGCAATGTGATGTTGTATGATGAGAGCAGCATAACAGTCATTGAGTATACATCAAATGGGTGTAGATCCGAACAGCTTGGTGATATTTGGGTGCAGCATAGCATAATGATATGAGCATGGACAACTTGATGATGAATAAGACCATGGAAGATGCAGCATGAAGATGATGAATGAGAGGCAGCACTACGATGGATAGAAGTCGTCACCTAGGAGAATCAGTTGAAGCAGAATGTCTTCAACTAATCTCATGTATCATCGTTATAGGAGATGATCTATGCTCAGATCTAGATAAGTCAAAATGTTGACTTCGGATGTAAATTTACTATCTCTCTCACTTTCTCTGCTGAACTTTGAAGAACATAAAAGAAGAATTGATCAAGGGTTTCCCCACACATTGTGGGGTTTGTCCCTGGCTAGCGCCACATCTTGTGTCCTCTGGTCTTGGCTTGTCTTCTACGATTTATATTTATGTTCTATTTGCAGTTTATCTTAATGTTGATGTGATTGCTAATTGTGAAAATTTAAATAAATTGCTTTAGCATAGAACATACCTAAACTTAACATACTACTGCCAAGATTATTCTCTATTGGCTGAGTTAGTTTTGGCACCCAGATTGTATTCTGAAACTGCTTAATAATTAAAACCCTCAGATAGTTGCACCGGCTTTACCGCATTGGGTTTTTCCAGGGACATTCGTCCAAAAACAATGGTGTCACTTGTGTGCTTGTTTTGTTTCCTTCAGTTGATGATCTATAATGTGTTGAGCATGTACTTGTATTTATTTTCAATATTTACATGGTAAATAACTTGTTAATTAATCAGAACAAGTCGGCAAAAATAAATCAGAAAGGTACATGAAGGGTTTCTAACAATTAGACTTACAAATTCCAACATAAGGAGGACTAAATCCATCAGCGAAGGAACGGAATAAAATATGCGTGCAAAGGAAGGGTGATGCAGTGACCAAGGGAGGTCGCTCACGCAAAGCCTGCGTCAACCTATTTGTGTGACGTTGCTGCAAAAGGCAGCGTAGTGATTGTTGGGCCAGCGCAGGACTGTTGAGTCTCGATTTTCCAATTGCCGGGGCTAGAGGTGCAATGCAAATTTCATCTAGAGTTGCTAGTGGGGTGTTGATTCTGTTGGTGTAGAACAGTACCGAGTGGGGCAGAAGCAAAGTAGAGGGAATCAGTTCCTCAGAAGATTTCTTGCCAAGAAATCTAGATCCAGTGCTGAGCAACAGCAAAGAGAGATTAGAGGGGTGGTTCGATAGTTGTTAGCAGAAGGATTTCCATGAAGGAAATAGAACTTCAAAGGGAGCTTGTTCCTTAGAGGATTTCTAGTGCCAAAGAAATCCAGATTCGAGTTTTGTTGGGGCATCAAAGAAAGAGGGAGAAGAGAACTAGTTCGACACTCATTTGAGCAGAGATGGTAGTTAATGGACTAAGGGATCAGGACAGGTTGGATAGAGCATCCAACTTTGTCATCTAGAAGGCTAGGATCCTAGCAGTTTTGGATAAAAATCGCATCAAGGATTATGCCTTGAGGACGGTTGTTGTTCCCATCGATGCTGATCCTCTCAAGAAGTACGAGGAGGCTCAGGCAAAAGCAAAGTGCATGATCTTGGACGGGGTCAAGGATCATGTGATCCCACATATTGTTGAGAAAGACATAGCAAGGGAAATGTGGGAGGCCTTAACCACTTTCTACAAGGTAACTTTCGTTCAACGGAAGATGTTGCTTGATAGTCAACTAAGAGAGTTTCAAATGCAGAAGGGAGAAGAAATCGATCCCTTCCTTCTTAGGTTGCAAAGGATCCGTGACCAACTAACTTCTCAGCAACTGAGTTGCAGTGCAGCAGTTAGCAGTGGTAGTGCTATGGGCAGCATGATGCAAAATATTGAGAGGGAGCTGCAGCATAGATGTAGCAGTGACAAGTGGCAGTGTCATGGGCAGCAGTATAGATTGTAGTAGCACAGTGAATGAAGGGCAGTAGGCCAAGCATCAACAGTGCAGAGGACCGATGTCACGGATCAGTGTGATACTTCTACAAAGAAGTATTGCTAGAGCACATTCCTCGCTAAGAGGGAGTGTTGATTTTTGGGTAGCATTGGATGTGCTCTAGCTCCAAAATTTTGTGGAGGGGCTAAAACACATGATATCTCCAAGACCCAGAAATCGTTTGGTGAAATTCCACCCGACTATATTTTATTAAAATAAATAATATTTTTAATGGGGTTTCTAAGTCTAAACTTAGGCAAATTAAAATATTAATGGGTATTAATGAAAATATGGGTGAGAAGCTTCTAAGAGACGAGGATCAAGTCTAATTTAATCTTAACCGTTGATTAGAGATTAGATCACAACTGTTGATTTCTCAACAGGAAAAGTATAAAGGAAGGCTTGGGGTCAATTGGAGAACACACAGAGAGACTGAGGAAATCGATTTCCTGAGGTGAGAAGTTCTCAGGAGGGAAATCGATTCAAGAGATCTTGCAGCTGAGGGGCAGTGATAGTTCGGGAATATAGACAGCGAGGCAGAGAGAAACTTGTGTAGGCAACGCAGTAGCCGTGAGAGCCGACGTTGGGCTAGTCTGGGCCCACGCAACCTTGACGCAAAGCTAGGAGGGCCAGCGCATAGGAAGAGTTGCCTTCCACGCAGAAAGTTGGGAGCTACTGGAACAACCGAAAAAGCTGACGCAGTGGGCAGTAGTGTTGATGTAGAGCCGACGCAAAGCCTCAGAGAGCTCCAGGCAGAACCATGCAATTAGTGCGAAGGGGCAGCATAGTTGTAGTCGGGGCTAGCCAGTTTTGTTGTCAAATCAATGGAATTCTGCCAAGTGAAGTGAGGTAAATTTCACTCAGGTTCTCTGCCATTGTATTTCTCTATCATTGGTGTGCCGGGAGGGCAACCAGCGCTTGTATTTAGAACTTCTACTTAATAATAGAAAACCCTCAGAGTTGTTGCACCGGTTTTCCTGCATTGGGTTTTTCCGGAGACGTTTAGTCAAAAAATAAGTGTGTCCTTTGCATGGTTGTCTCATTTTTTTCAGTACTTGATCTGTATAGTAGTGTAAGCTACAGTGTATTTACATTAACATTTTCTGAATATTTTCTGAAAATAACTTGTTAAATGAAGAAAACAAGTAGGTAATGTAAATAAATTTACTGCAGGAGGATTTCTGACTCGTTAGATTCAGAAATTTTCATACACAAGATACCATGTAACCCAAGATGGCAAATACTTAAAACAGTCAATCAAGACGTTGATCACAGATTTATGACAGTTTATACCAGCAATACTACTTCAGAAAATTCAGATCTTATCAATGTTGTAACAGCGGTGCATAAACCACTTTAAATGATGAAACTTGCCCAACACATATAACACTGAAGTTCTAATGACCAGCAAATGTAATTTAACTTGTTTAGATCACTTTAAAATGATGTATTCAGTGAAATTTCAGATCTGATTTCTTGATTTACAATATTGTAAAGACAAATCAACAAGATAAAATTGCCAAAAATAGATGGCCTATATGTCTAAAAACAACAAAATGCACCAGAAGTTGAAAATTCCAATTTTAGGGCTTTTAGAGAGTTTGACTAAGCGATTTTCAAAGCTGATATGTTTATTACAGTAGTGAGTTAACCACAGATCAGCAAACTAATCAAGCCAAAAATAGATGCCCAATATTTCCAAAAATAGAAGAAAAAAGATTCAGAAATTGAAACTTTTAGTTTTTGGCCTTTATTGAGTATTTGATTCAAAAATTTTGAATCTGCAGAAAATTTCAGTTATGTAGAAAAATTCCAGCAAGCATAAATGTTAGATCTAGGCCAAAAGTCATATATCCATTGTCCAAGAGGCCAAAATGTGTGAAAATGAAGATTTTGCAATTTTAAATGACTTTGACCAACTAGTTTGTGATTTTAAAGCCTAATTATTAGCAATTTGCTTGTTGTAACAAAACTACAGAAAACAATGGTTTAGAGGACAAACCCTAGGCCTAAGGCCTTGAAGATCCCATAGTTGAAAATCGTTGAAACTTTGGAATCGCTCTGTCGCTTGAAAAATAAGAATTTTGAGGCCTTAATCCTACAAAACCGCCAAGTGTTTAGCTTTAAAGCTTCAACATAGGGTTTCGGGTCAACTTTGGGGCAAAAGAGGCCAAGAATTGGAGAACACGGCTAAGGTAGACAAATTTGCGGGGATAAATGAGCTAGGATGATAGATCAAGGCACAAGGATGAAGAATATGGCTTTAAAGGGCCAACGCTATGCCTAATGAGGCTAGCGTTTAGGAAAAAGAGGGTATGGAGGCCTAGGGCGAGGCAAATCCAGGCCTAGAATTTCCGAAAAGGTTGAAACCCTCGCTCAAAAAAATTTATGCTTCAACTCCTTTGATTTTTCCAAAAAAAATTGTGGGAACCCTGCAAAAATTTCCAAGATACTAGATCTTAACCCTCAAGGGCCTAGATCTAGCTCCTATCCCACTTGGTTTTTCGATCTAACCTGCAAAAATAAAAATAGAAACACCCAAACCCCAATATATGCAAAAATAAAACTAAAACCCCAACCCAAATTAGAAAAATAGCTTACAAAGTATACATGGGTTTTCAAATGGATTTTGAGAAAATAATTTTTATGATATTTTTTCCTTGAAAGAATGACTAAAACGCTTCATAAAAATTAACGTTCACTATAGCCCAAGCGCAGATTCAATCCACCATATAAAAAACGAGAGATCCACGCAAAGTAACCCTTGCCCACAATTAGTGAACTTGGAGACCAAGGATTGAATAACTGCACACACTATGTATTAGCTCAAAATAACAATATAAAGCACCACATAGGAAGTCCGTCTTCAATACATACTATAGATGAGCGACAAGAACACTTTGAGTTCCACCGACAAGAACACTTCGAGTTCCACCCCAAAGATTATAATAGAAAAAAAGTTCCCAACGGAACAATAGTTTACAAGATGCTTCGATGGCAATTCTAGCCAAAGATCAAGATGACTAGAGACTCAACTGACTCTAATTTATAGATAAATCTTTCAAATGGAAAAATAATGGCTAATTTCTTTGATCCTTGTCAAAATAATCTTGGCCGTTGATAAACACTTCAAGATCTTTTAATCTTGGCCATTGATAAACACTTCAAGATCTTTTAATCTTGGCCCTTGATTTTTATTTTTGAAGAATTTTGGAATTTATCATTTAATTCCATTTTAATTAGCTCAAAATTAACTATTTTAATTTTTGGGTTAATTTCCTCAAAAAATTGACTTTGACTTAAACATCAAGGTCCAAGGGTCCAAATTTTCTTAAAAAATACAATGTTCCATGTTGACTTGGGGTAACATCAGATGTGCTCTAGGCCTCAAATTTTGCAGGGAGGCTTCGGCACATGCATTCCAAAGAACCCGGAAAGCGTTTTGGGAAATTCCACCGAGATGTGATTTAATTGAGATAATTAATACTTTTAATGGGGTTCCTAAGTCTAAACTTAGGAAAATAGAAATATTAATGAGTATTAGTCTAATCAAGGGTGAAACTTCTAGAAAAAGCCACAGATCAAGCCAAAACGATTTGAGCCTTTGATTATGATTAAATTTAGGTCGTTGGTTGTCCTACAGGAAAATATAAGAAGGGGCTTGAGAATCATTTGGAAAATACACAGAGAAATTGAGGAAATTGATTTTCTAAAGTAAGGAGTTCTCAGGAGCAAAAATCGATTGAGGAGATCTCTTGCAGTTGAGGGGTAGGGATAGCAGTTTCCAGAGAGAGAGATTCTCAGTCGGAGATACATCAACAGAGAGACGCAGTAAGTGATCCAAAAGCCTTGACACAAATGCTGACGCAGAGCCCGAAGGGCCACGCAGAAGCAACGCAAAGGGAGAGAGAGAGAAAGTCCAAAGTCAAATCAGAGGGTCAGTTTCAACAGCCAGAAGTCGGGGTGTGAGACCGAGAGGCTGAGAGCAGTGACTCTGGGCTGCTAATCAATTCCCCAGTTGGGTGACGCAGTGCTTGAAAGGGTTGACGTCGGGACAACGCAGTGCCTGCCACGGGCACCTCATCTAGCAACCGATCAACTGGGACTTTTTCTCAGTGATTGTGTGAGGTAATCTCACAAAGCTTCTGCCAATATTCATCTTTGTAATTGAATAACCTTGTGAGGTATTCAGAGATGTATTCAGAATTTGCTACTACTTAATAATAATAAACCCTCAAAGCTTCTGCACCGATTTTCCCGCATTGGATTTTTTTGGGGACTTTTGTCTAAAAATAATTGTGTCTTATGTGTTTCTATTTCCCTTGCTCAGTTTCTACATTTCAGAATCATATTTAATTGGTGTATACTACTTTAGTAATTTACTTCAATGTTTCATGAAGAAATCTGAAATAAGCTTGTAATGTAATTTACAATCTAGGTGAAGTTGATTCAGCTGGTTGCAGTAGGATTCCAGAGATTGTTAGATCTAGGAATTTTCACATTCCCTTGGTGGAGGACCTTTAAAAATTGACTCTTTTAAGACCCACGAATTTTTTCATTTGGAGAATTTATTTTCCTAAGATAATTTAACTTGACTCTAATAAATTAATTTTCTGATTTAGGATTTTATTTTATTTTGCCAAAAAAATTAATTAATTTACACATGAGGGGATTAATTATTTTTCCAGCCCTCTAATACATATGATTTTTCATTTACAAGACTCAAAAAGGAAATACACATTCGTCTTAGACCCTCAAGACACATAACTCATATGTGACACAATGTGATCTAGTAAACCAAGTGATTTGTAATAAAATAATTTAGCCAATTAGCTTAAATTATTCTCAAACCACTTGTACATCAAACTCAACCAAAACATTAGGACTCACCTAATAATTCGACAATAAATTTCACCCTAGCTTTGGGGGTTTAAGCTGGAGGGAAAAAGCTCTTCTGATTAGTTGTGTCAAAAAACACAGGTAATTAGTGAAGTTAAAAAACCTCCTAGGATGAAATTCGTCATCAAATTATAGGCTTACCTAAGTTGTTACATAGACTCAAGGTTTACTAAGATCATTTACAATATATAACTTGCAGAATGGGACGACCATGACACATGGACTGTTGATATGTGATCCAATCCTTGTTGAAAAAGTTGGTACTTCCGCTTCCCCGGAACTCTAACAATTTGAGTGCAACATGTCTCCTAACCTTCCAGTACAATAGGTCATCAAGAAAATCGAGCAAAGGAGCTTCAAAACCATGGAAAAAAAGTGGGGACTTCATAATGGCATGCCCTTCCATAATGGGCTTTGTCATGTGCTAATATCTCCAAGCTCCAAATGGGGTTAACCAAGTATCCTATTAGGTGGTTTCTACTTCTAAAGGAGATAATATGCCCAAGGTACATTCTTTAAAGGTGGTGGCATGTGATAAAGAGATGAATGGAGTAGGAAATGTAAAGGGGCAGCCTTGGGCCACATGTTGGGGTACAAGGGTAGCTAGTAAAAAGGAAGCCCACACTTGGGTATATAATGTACAATTGGGAGAAATCGTGGTACATGAAGTGCCCCAACCATTATTTTTCCACCCTTCTTTCTATGCCTTTTTCCTTTTTATGATTTTTCTTTAATTAAATGCTCGGGGCTCAAGGGGTAAGAACATGATGTGTGAAATATGGCAGTGGATACCCCCTTTAAAGTAGGTTGGTTCATTGGCCACCAGGGGTTGGAACAATCATGGATTCCTAAATGATAAAGGAGGCTCGCCTAGGGCCTGTAAGAACTAGGGTAATGGATGAAATCACTGGATCTCCCTATATTTTTTTATCAGAACCCCCTTCCATTGATGTCAAAAGGGTAGGTAAGCAGAGATGAGAAGAGATAATTCTCAGGACAAAAGGGGGAGGATCATTACATTGCCATCAATGCCAAAGGGGGAGATTATTGGCATTGTTGCCATTGATGGCAAAGGAACAAAGGAGGAGCAACAAGAAGTGTGGTCATCATATGTGTGTGAGGAAGTGCAGCTAAGCATGTTACTTGACAAAGAATAGTTTATGGAGTTGTTGATGCATTTAGGTATACTTGTGTTGATGCATTGTCTTGTTAGCTGATTTATTATGGAGACGTTGATGCATTGAGGTATACTTGTGTTGATGCACTGTGTTGTTAGTTGATTTCTTATGGAGATATTGTTGTGAAGGCAAAGGCATGAAGGAGCTCCTTGTTAAAGGTTGCTTATGTTGTCATCATATGTTGTTAAAGGCTTGTTATGCTTGTGGTGTTGTGATGTTAGTTGATGCATGAAGCAGCTTGTTTGCTTTATCGTTGTTAGTTGCAGAGATTGCATATATTGCTATGTTGTTGGTTATGTATAGTATACATTGTGTTGCAAGGTTGATTGTGCATTGTAGGTGTTGAGATGTATGATGTTGATGCTCAGTATGGCTTGATGCATTATGGTTTTGTAGATGCAATATGTTGCAAAGATTGTTCTGAAGCAAGGCAAAGACAAAATCGAAGGCAAAGGCAAAGGCAAAAGCAATGACAATATGTTGTTGAGCTAGATTGATGTTGACAGTACGCTATCTTGCAGAATAAAAATGTCATCTTCCAAGACAGAAGTGATGACAGTAAGTTCAGTGACAGAGGCATGGTGAATTTGGTTACAAAGGCAAGTCCTTGGAGATGCTTGATGATTTTGGTTGAGGTGTTGTAATCAGAACAAAGGTGTTGTAATGCAGGAGAATGCATGTTATTATTTGAAATTTGAATTCACTTTATTGGCATGAAGAATATTAATGCATGTTATTTAAATGTGTTGGAATTCATTATATGTATTTTTAATATCCAAAGATTTGAAACAGTTTTGGAATTGAAGAGACGCCTTTGGAATGTAAAGAGACAAGACTTGTCATTTCAGATTCGTGTGTGGAATACTAACAGCCATCAAAGTTTGCTTATAAAAGTGTACGAGGTTGGAAAGTTGAATGGTTAGAGAATGAGAGATTGTGTGTAAGTTGATTAAGTTATTGTTCATTAGTTACCTGGCACATATGAAGCAAATATGAAGTAGAATTGACAAGGAGAAGAGGCAGAAATAGAAATGGACGTATGTTGAACTTAAGACCAGGTAAATCAACAAATTCTTTTTATATGTATTAGGGGATTGAAGTCTCCTTTCAAATTGCAGCGTGATAAAGAATAGGTTGAAGCCTACTGAGGTAGGAGCCTCCTGTGGGTTGTAACTTGCATAAAATTGTTGGGAGTTGGAGCTTTTTTGCAAGTTAAAGCTTGCAGAAGAATCGAGGTAGCAGCCTCCTATAGGTTGAAGCCTACAGAAAATCAGATGTAATAAGGGCGTAGGAGCTTGCCTTAGTGTTACAACAATAACAAAGTCATGGTTATGTCCATGAATGTATGAAATTTATTCACCCCCTGCCTGCCCCCCTGCCCACCCCCACCCCTTCAGTTTAGTCAAGTTTCCATCACTTCACCTACTTCATTTCCACATCATATTCACAAATTCCAACATTGTCATTGAGTCAACCACATGAAAGATTAGTGTTTTGATCTTCACCTTTGTGAGCATTTTGGAAAACATACTCATCATTTAGAAAGATGTTCAAATCACAATAACCCTGCCAGAGCAAAGACTCACCTTGGATGGATCGCTTTTTGGAAATTATCTACAATAGCCAAGAAGATATATCGATCATAACATAGAATTCATTCTCGAGTATTGACACATCTTGCAATGGAGAAACTTTTGTCTTTTCACTTTGTATCTAACAAGGGGGGATTGATAGTAAGATACTAGTTTCAAAGTCACATCAAGTGACCCTGAGACATAGCCAAAACCAGAGCCTAGAACCAGAGACAAACTCATGCTCCGTGACCACCATTACAACAGTTTGAGGTCCTTAAACCACTACTTAGTAGAAGACTTACTACTTCTAAACAACAATTTGTGGGCATCTTAAAACCACCATTTCAACAGTTTGTGGTTATCTTTAAACCATCATCAAAGAGCACTTCCATTTAGCAAAAGACATCCACTTCTAGCCATATTCAAGATTTTTTCTAGGAAGTACTTCAAACCGAGTTCCACAGCTGCTGGTTAGCCTTAAACCACTATTAGTAGAAGACTTTGGCTTCTATTACCCATTTAGCTTGTGGTCTTCCTTAAACCACCATATTCAAAGAGCACATCCAGCCATTGGCTGCTATCGACCTATATTTCAGCTCACTTCTTGGATTTACATGCATTCCTTCAGATTAAGGGGAGGAATGTTGGAAACGTAATCCTTCGGGATTACGTAAATTTGTCTTATTCACTTGAGAGGAAGAAGAAAAGCTAAAAGTGAACATGAAGAGTCATAAGGAGTACAAAATACCTCTTTAAAAATGAAACCAAGGGTCATTAAACAATGTATTTATGTTTATCATATAAATAATAAATGTATCACACTTATCTAATTCTCTTGCATTTTCGTGTGTGTTCCAACATTAACTTTAGCACCTAGACCATGCATCTATCTCTCTTCTTTAGGAAGAACAAAGACTAGCTTACCTTCTATATCTCCCTCTCAATCCACTATGTTAAAGTCACCTAAGAGGATCCACTCAACATCTAATAGAGAATTGGTAATCCAAACCACAAGCCAATCTTACTGGAGCACAAAGCGGAGGTGGGAGCAAGAGCTATAAAAATTTCAAGCTCCAGGTGACTAATGTCCTTATGATCTCAATTAAACAAGTAAATTGCTAAAATTTATTAATAATGAAATTAAACTTCAGAACATTACATTAATCACACAATAGCTAGAGCCTAAAAATGGGACAGCAGAAGCATAAAAAATATTTTTTTCACACACAAAGGTAATTAATTCTTCAAACCAGCTTTTCATAGCTTCAAAACAACTTACAAGGAAAAATCCACACACTGTACAAAAAATAGTACAGCACAGAAACCAAAAACACCCTAAGCTCAGCTTGTACAGCCTGCTGAAAAACCAGAAACAGCAGAAAACTGATATACAACCTGTGGGACAGTCTTTATGGACCTGTTTGTAACTTTGTATGACTGTGCCAATCTCAACAGATCTGTCCATATGACTGTAAGAATTGCATGGACTGCTGTCTTGAACTACATGCTGCCCCGAAATGCCTCTTCCCTGGCTGCCTGCACTCTCTCTCTAATTTGCTTAACTGCTCAAGTGTCTGTGTTAAAAGACTCTACCTTGCCTCTGCTCGAGTGTCTGTGTGTTAAAAGACTCTACCTTGCCTCGTCTTTATGTTCTCCTACTCTAAGTCATGCAGTAGATACAATTTTAGACTCAAACTGCTAAATATAAGACATGCTTTGAATTACTTTTCGAAAATATCTCGGTCTACTTCTCGTATGTTCGCACTAAACATGTGTGAGAGTTCCTGTCCAACCTTTAATTCTCAACAGGAGCAAGAGTGCCTAAAGCACCACTTCCCAAGAAATCCTGAGAGCAAAGCATCCATGGAAAAATTAATAAAACATATATAATATATATATATATATATAGATATATATATATATATATATAATTATATATATATATATATAATAAACATTTATGTATTTTTAAACATGTATATTCATAGAATACATGCAGATTACCAGATTAGTTGTGAAAATATGAAAGCACACATATTTGTGCTACTTCTTGATAAATGTTTACATTTATATTTAGATAAAAATGCCGTCCATAGTAGATCAATCATTAAGGAACCAATCATTTGAAACACACTAAACAGATAGCATTGACCATCTCACAGTTTCCCAAATATAAAAATTACAAATTTATAAGGCAAATAATAAGAAGTAGACTCTGAACTGGATTGCAGGTGCTCCAACAGTTCATTTCAAAAGAAGTGTTCAGAACTTATGAAAGCACCCATGTTGCCAAGCCTTGCAATTGTCAGCTAGAACCCCATAAATAATCAACATTTTTAACTTAATGATAAGGTCATGTCATTTATCTAAGAGTGGCAGGGCAGCATCCAAGGAGCAAAGCATGTAGTGGGAGTGTTAGTCATAGAAAGCATCACTTTTTATGAGGGGTGTACGCAATTCCAGAATCCCTACCAAAACCAACTATAGTCTACTACAAGAGATGGAACAAAAAGCCAATCACTCTACCAACAAGAAAGCAAGCAATCCACACACACCTGTTATCAAGGTCCATACCGAAAGAAACTAGCATTCAGTTCTACTAGGGTGCTACCCTGAGGATAGTACCACCGAAACATTGTTCGTGATTAGTGGCCCAAAAGGAATCATGCCAACAAGACAATATTCTCAATCGAGGATTAAAGCCAAAAGCCTTTTCCTCCTGAGAACAACACAAAATTCTTGATTAAGGCCTTACGGTCATGCCCCTCACATTTAAAGCATAGATGTTAATCTTCATTTTATAACATTGCCTTCTCTCCAATGCCTCAAAGGCATCCTCATTGCTTTCCTTGGGGGAATGAATGTAACTCTCTTTTAGGCTCCATAGGTATCACTCGAGATTTTTGAGCTCCCTTCTACATGGGCAATCCTTAACATGATGATTCGACACCTGGCACACAAAGCAAGCATTTGGAAGCTTTAAATATCTTGAGCATTGTATATATGTTCTACCATTGTTCATAAGATTAATAGATTTTGGCGATGGCTCTATCAAATTAGCCTCCGCCAAACCCACGAGCATGCATGATAAATGGAAGATCCTTCGTTACAAATAAGATCCATCCCAAACTACTCCACTATTAGCTTCACATGGGCCTTATCCTAATGCAACAAGTTAGTAAACTCAATTGATCGTGAAAACCTGACATGATCAAGTTTTGCCAAATCAAAATTGCAACACCAAGATTAGACATAAGTGATGGATCCAGCTATATTCCAAGAACCTTGAGGACTCTGGGAAATCTGCAATGTGGAAATACCAGTGATAAGTAGTGATATCCAAGGCAAGAAAAAGATTTCAAGAATTTATCATTCTTGTTATTCCATTGGTGTTTGCACCATTTTCAAAATCTAGATCCAAAGGCATTCTTCTCGAGAAATATATCATAATACCCCACTTCTATAAAGGTTGCTTCTTTCAATAAAAGTAGGAACCTAATCATGAAACAAGCAGATCAAAAACACTATCATATTCCTCCATATCTGCATACATGGTTTTCAGCCAATCTACTACACCATAATCCATCCCTTGATCAAAAAGCTCTTCCACAGACAGGGTTTGTGTCTCCCTTTTTGTGCGCCTTCATATCAGTGGACTAAATCAATTTCTCAACCCTACCTATTGTGACCCACCACATCCCTTAGCCTAGTGTCACATTTTCTCACACAGTGAAGCTAGCGTTTAGAGACATGATGTTTCATTGAGCCAATTAGGTGAACCAGGGATTATGGAGTTGTCAGGATGGGCCAACCAACGAGCTTTGTTGTTGTAATTGATTGCTCCTCAAAACAGCCCCTCTTGTCACAATACAAATTGCTACCGTATACTAAAGGGCAATATGAGAATCAGAAGCCAAGCAGTGGATGAGAAACAATGACCTTGAGGAAGGATCAATTGCCAACTCAACACGTCTTCGGTAAGATAGGTTAATCAAAGGTCAATCAAAGGCATTGTGAAGTGAAGTTGGGGAAGAGGTCAATCAAAGGTGATATCAAGGATTATTGATAAGGGAGGAGATTTCAGTGTAACCAGCTAGAGTTACAATTCATCCTTGTCGCTCAGTCTACGAATGATTATTTTTTGTTGTGCAATCATGCTCTTCCATCCTGGAATTTGCTTTGTGGTTCCTTAGAATATGCTCTACACCAATGGTTGATTGTCCTTGGAAGTTGGCCCTATCTTTTGTCCATTTAGATTCCCTGTTTATTTTTTTAAAGCATGCACAGCAGTAAGAAACAGCTTTGTGGGTCTCTAGACTAAGGAGCAGAAATTTCAGCATTTTTGGATTTGACAGTGTCACCTGTGGCTGGGAATCCGAATGCAAATATCTTATAGATTAATACGAAAAATTCAAGTTAAAAAGAAGAAATTCTAATGAATACTAAAGGACTACTTAATTTTTTCAACGTGATTGTCATATGTACAAAAAGAAAAATCAATATAGATAGCAACAACTTACAACAGTTATAATAAAAGTTAGTGTTAAATACATCAGGAGATGCAAACAAAGGTGTCTTATCCAGTTACATATTCTGCATCCCAATTCCCCACCCATATTAAATATACAATGTGCTAGCAGGATACTGTAACTAATCATCTTCCAGGCTTTCATATTGGAAGGCCACATAAGGACATACATTGTTAGTTTTATATGCAAATGAATAATATATACACTAAAATAAGAACACTTGAAGCATCCAATGCTTGAACAGAACCTTGGCTGTTATTCTTTTTGTAGCACTTAGCTGCATCCACATACGCTGATGCTCCCTCATGCTTACTTTCCAGCTGGAAGAAATAGAAACATTAAAACCATGTTTGACACCAAAGTTTAGAAATAAAACTTTCAAAATTTCAAGTCAATAAGATAGACATTTTGCTAACCAAACCTTTAAATGACAATTTGCTAGCTTGATGTATGTTGATCCAGCTTTGTCCCCTGTAACATGCAAATAATTGTCTGCATCAAGATTCCTCTAAGGCATTTATCTATGAACATTTATATCATCTTCCCTTACCTTATTATGAATTAAAAAAAACTGAAATATCCATTAGTATATAAAACAAGTGAAATTAATACATGATTGATTTGAGTTTTACCTCCAAAATCCCTGCTATAGACTTAACTAAGGGTGCTACTACTGTATGCACATTCCCTTACTTTATATACTAAAAAAATTAATTATCAATGGGAATCATTGATCAATAAATATTTCTACAACTCGGGAATTATAAGCAATCCCAGCTTGTAGATGTGAAATCTAGGGACCCTTATGGAGTACTCTTGGAATCACATTCTGGCAAAGAAGGTCAATGATAGTCACTAAGATAAAATTCTCAGGAAAGTTGTGAAATGGCCAGCTTCCTTATTGATGGATCATTCTTGCCATTGCCACACTTCACTTCTCTTCAAAATTGTTGGAACTCACAAAAATAGAACACTGATATGGATAAACATGAGATGCATATTATTAACAAAATATACATATAAATGCACATTTTTCTGACCCTTGGTTTCATATTCCAAGAGGCTTCTTGGACTTCTCATGACTGTTGGTGTTCATTCACTTGAGGCTTTTCACCTTCCTCTCAAGTGAATAAGCCACACGATCTAGTTTTGGCTACGGCTGAGGCTCATTGGATATGACTTAGAAACTACTAGCCGACTATCAATTCCCCCGCTATCAAATACAAGGTGAGAAGATGAAGATCTCTCCATAACAAGATGTGTCAATACTCAAGAATGAACTCTGTGATATGACCAATATATCTTCTTGGTTGTTAATGACCATTCCTAAGAACCGATCCATCGAAGGTGTATCATTGCTCTTGCACTAGTCTTGTCTCTACAACATCTCTCTGAATGATGGGTATGTTTTCCACAATGCTTACAAGGGTGAAGATCAAAACACTGATCTTTCATGTGGCCAACTCAATCATAATGTTCGCATCTGATAATCTCATGTAGAAGTAGAACAGCTGAAAAATGAGTTTTCCTAAAGAAACCTGACACTCTAAAACTGGATTGGTTTGGACTCTGGAGTAGCCCAAAATGTGAAAGGTCGCTTCCTTCTCATATCCAAGACCGGTTCTGATCCGGATAGGATCATTATCTTATTTGGCATCCATCTTGATGCTTTCAAATTGGAAAAAGTGGAGGAATCAGTGCATAGAACGATTCTTACTAGCAGTCCCAATTTGGAAAATTTCAGGTAAAACATTTAGGTGCCATTTTCAGGCCTTCAATGAACACTTTTTTGGTCCCAACCTTACTATGGACCTAGATTCCATAATTTAAACACCAATACCTTTCCAATGGCACAAGAATCGCCTCAATTGGAGCTCGTATGAGAAAGTTATCCCTCTCTGAAATTGACCTATCAAAATTTACCACCATAATTCAAGAGGTTGCCATGTCAACCCTAGTTATTCATGGAACAGATGCTAGCTACATGATCATGATGAAGATTACTCTAGAAAAGACTATTCTAACTCTAGTTAAAAGTTGGAGTCAAACCTAACCACAAGTAGGTTGTCAGGCTACATTATAACTAGACCACTAAAAGAAAAAGGGGTTCCACGCTACTTGAGTGAATTTTGTTCCATAAATGAGTAGAGTAGTGTTATGAATATAATTATGTAAAAGTAATCAATATAGATAATAAATAATATGTAAATAAGTAATAATTATTTAAACAAAGAGGCATGTCTACGGAGACATGACCATTCATAAAGGGACACCTACTTGGTATATAAGCAACCCCCTCACTCTCAATTGTGTCATCATTCATATTCATACATTTTAATATATAATTTTTGTATCACAATGGAGATCTCTATATTCGAAGGCTTCTGTGTATTTAATGAGAAGAACGAACTTTGTTCATTACATTGGTAGCAGAGTTGTTCAATCCTTTGGACGCTCAACCGCTGAAGAGAACTAGTATGATCCTGCCTTTGGCCATTAATTTTTCGTCAACCTTATTGTCGTCACAATTGGAGCATTTCTTCACAAAGTTGGAGTTTCTTTGTTTCGCCAGTTGGCCTTTGGAATCCAAAAGCACAATATACCCAAAGAAACTTGCTCTAATACCAATATGATCTGTAAACTATCATGGATATTCCATTGGGAAATTCGTCACATAGATTTAATAAAATTATACTTTAAAAATTGAAATCTATATTATGAGGGTTACTTTCCTTAGACTTCTGGATTTCTTAAGCTATTGTTTTATGCATGTAATATGGAAAACTGCGGAATAAAGAGAATAGACAAAAATACGATCACTCACAGAGTCACAACCATAAGAACACAAGATATACCGCAGGAAACCCTTTCAGGAGAAAACCTAGTTGGAAGGTGAGGTTGCTCTGCTCTCTCTTTATCTGAATGGAAGTGGATGCAAGTACAAAGAAGTAAAACATGTGGCATGTGGGCTACTACAATGCACAAATCCTCTCTATTTTTCTCTCTCTATATCCAAGTTGGAATTTCTCTATATCTAATCTGAGACCCTGAGGTTGGAGAGAAATCCTCCAATGTCTAATTTCTATCCCCGTCTTTGTTCTTTTTTTATGGGTTGTTGGACAAAAAATCTAGGCAAACATTCTCCTTCTGGGGATGGGGGCACCCAAACATCTTCCTTTTGGTAAAATATGCCCCCCAAATTGGGGAAGAATTTTCCCATGTATTTCAATGAGTTTCCCCCCAAGGGGTGTTAATTTTTAGGGCTAGATTGTTCTTTGTTGTAGATAATTCTAAGTTGCAGAAAACATGGGTCTAGGGTCCGTTTCCGTACGGAAACGAAACGGAAACGCGTTTCCGCGTACCGTACGGCGTGGAAACGTGTTTCCGTCCGTACGGGCGCGTTTCCAGGCGTTTCCACACGTTTCCACGGACGGAAACGCGTTTCCACGCC
>APFE031138457.1:167795-179004 GCA_000404065.3 Pinus taeda
TCGTGCAACTTAGAGATAATTGCATTTTCAAACTTTTTCATTCATTTACATATTACATTCACCCCATAACATCATTAGCAATTATGTAAAGAGAACAATAACATCAACAATACAGTGGAATAACAAGGAACAACAGAAGAAAAACATACACAATAGAGGCACCAGGATTTAGGTCAAAGACCTGGGCAAAACTCCACAAGGGGGAAGACCCAACTAGACTCTTCTTCTATTAGATATTTATCAAATGTTCAATTGAGATACAAAGTAAAATATCACGAGACTACCATCACTAATCACACTAGGCCACCTAGGGCCTGTTGCCCTCACAAATTGCACACCCAATGATTGTGAGAAAAATCCTCAACCCCACAAGGTGTGTTCTTTATGGAAACGCTCAGAGAAGGGGCTATTGTTGATTTTTGTAGCATCAGATGTGCTTTAGTCTTGAAACTTTGCAGAGAGGCTAAGACATGCATTCTCCAAGACCCAGAAATCGTTTGGGAAAATTCCACCTAGTGATGGTTTAATTAAAATAATAATCATTTTTTAATGTATTCTAAGTCTAAAATTAGGAAATGTGATTAATTAAAGGGTATTAATTAAATCTGGTGTGAATCTAGATAAAGACGAGGATCAACTCCCAGTTAATCTTAGCCATTGATTATGATTTAATCTTGGTTGTTGGTGCTCCAACGAGAGTTATAAGAAGGAGCTTGATGGGCACTAGGAGAACACACCGAGATAGTGAGATCTAGAGATCGAACTCTCAAGAGTAGCAGCACTGAGTTGCCAGAGAGAGATTGAGTGATCTTCTTGTAGTAAGGGGCAGGGATTTTTCCAGTTCTAGTGAATGCAACGCAGAGAAGGCATCGAGAGATTCAGAGAGGCAGCGCAATGCCACGCAAAGGCAGCGCAATGCTTAAGAGGGAGTTCGCAATTTTGCTGAGGAGCAGTCGATATCAAGTGCCAGAAGTCCGGGTGTGAGTCCGGAGGGCCAGAGGGTCAAGTTTCCAGTTGGCAGAAGCTCAGAAGGAGGAGGTGACGCAATCCCTTGAGTTGTGACGTAGTGACTGCGTGAGCCCACATAGAGACTACACATAGATAGTGTAGGGCAGCTCATCCAAAGCCCAGATCAATGTCAGATCGCCAGTGACAGTGGGAGATATTTTCTCACTACCTCTTTGTCAGTCTATTCTCTGTATCGGATAAGCTAGTTTGGGCATCCAATGACTTGTACTCAGAAAATGTAACAAATAAAATATATATAAATAATGTAAAATAATGTAAATAATAATAAATCATAAATAATAGTTAGTTAAGCTAATAATTAGGTTGAAGAGGCATGTCTAATAGGACATGACTCTTCATGAAGAGACACTTGCTTGGTATATAAGCAAGCCTCTTATTCTCATTTGTAAATCATCATTATTATTCTTATTCTTATTCATATATTTAATATAATATTTATATCCTCAATGGATAACTTCAAATTCCAAGTTTTCTGGAGTAATTAATCTATAGAAGGAACTTTGTTTGCTTCATTTGGTATCAGCGCAGTTCGGTCCTCTAGGTTGCTTAACCAGTGCACAGAGCTTGTTCTCCTATCCAAGTCTTTGACTATCGAAATTTGTCAACCTTGTTGCCGTATAATTGAAGCATTTTGCTCAATATTTGGGAGTTTCTCCTTTTCTCCATTTTTCTAGGCCTTTGGCCACTAAAAAAAATTAATCTAAATAAAAATATATAAGTAAATAAATTAAAAAAAGAAGAAAAAAAAGTAAAAGAAAAAACAAAACGGATACAAAATCTCATACCAAGTATATTTAAAACTTTTTACGTGGAGAAGCCCATGGTTTTAAAAACAACCCATGGTAATTGCCCATGGTATTTTAAAAAGTTAAAAGAAAAAAGGTGTGATCTAAATAATTTTAATCGTTCAAATCTAAGATTGTGACCGTACCAAGAGTCATGTCTCATCCAAATTTTCAGAGAAAAAAATATTATTATAATTATAAAAAAGGATACTATATAGCCTTATATAGTCATATAAGGAAATGGGTTCAAAAAAGTATAATAAATTTATATAATTATATTTTAAAATAATATTAAAAAAATTATATAATTTATAATTATATTTATATATATATATAATAATTATTATTATATAAATTAATAAAAGAGTGACAAAAGAAGAAGAGAGAGAATATTTGATATTAATATATATATATATATATATATTAAATTTTTTATAAGAGAGAATGGAAATATATTTTATAGATTAAAAAAAAAAGAGCGATATATATAAATAAAAGAGAGTTAAAAATTAATATATATAAGAAAAATAAAATAAAAATCCCGAGTTCATCTTAACAAAGTAAAAATGGAGCCAACCATTGACGATAAAGATATTGAGAGTAGTCCAAAAATGAGAGATGAAAGGTTTCCTAAAAGCTTTGGTAAATATGTTGATACATTATTTCAAATCAAAGGATCGCTCGCAGGAAGGGACATCATAATCTCTATCTGTCCTGCTGAAAGAAGTAATTATGTTAGTCCTAAATGTGCTAACCAATTGGTGATTCCTGAATCAAATATAGTTGGAACAAATATTTTTGGCAAACAATACGATATAAGCAATTTACACCTAAATATTGGAGATTATACTTTTATCTCAAAATTCACCGTGAAAACCTTACGTTTTGACGATAGTGACATTGACAATAACATTGTTTTGGGGTTACCTTAGATGGAAGCTCTAGGTTCCTTTATTCTAAATACAAAGAAGAAGTTTTTAACATTTTCTTACAAGAAGAAGAAAATAACGCTCCAAGATTTTACACTAAAACCAAATTCAGTAACACCAGAAGATATCTCAGATATTTCAAAAGTAATGTCTCAAGAAGGTAAAAAGGTATTACAAAATATGCAAAAAGAAATTGACAAAATCCATGTTGACAAAAATGAAGAAGTTTCTCAATTTAAAGACCATAGTGAAAAAATACTGTCGCAAATTAAGAAACTTAACAAGGATAAGGAGTCATTAAAAAACAAGGTACAACAACTTATCGAGAAAGAAGCATCAAATGTAGGAATTCAAGTTGATGACAAAACAACAAATACCGATCGAGTGAATATGACAACTCAAGAAGACAAGTCAGTTAAAGAAACCACACACTTAGATGTTGCAATTCAGACAATGAACATCCCAAGTGAATGTTCCATAACAAATTCAACAACATCTTCGCTAGAAGAAAATATAAAAATTGGCACATGTCCAGTAAGAAGAAATCAAACCAAAAATGTTCATTATCGGCATCCGAATCATGAAAACATACGAATCAACCATGCTACATATTTGAACCAGTCAAAACCAAGACAACAAATTAATGTTTCAGAGAATAATGACGTAACATCAATTTGGTCTTATGCTTACAAGTCGTTACAAAATTTTAGTGATCAGAATGCTATACAAAAGATTAATCTAGGATGGTCTGATCCCTTCTCAGTGCGACAATTTTGTTTGTCACTAAGAAGATTAGATCAGCTTGTATCGACGAAGATGACTATTCCAAGACAGAAAGACATTCGAAGCCAAAAAAAATATCAAGCCTTTTGTCATCGACAAGCTTTGAGGACAAAGCTTTTTGAGAAAAGAGGTAATGTAACAAATAAAATATATATAAATAATGTAAAATAATAATAAATCATAAATAATAGTTAGTTAAGCTAATAAATCATAAAGAGACACTTGCTTGGTATATAAGCAAGCCTCTCATTCTCATTTGTAAATCATCATTCTTATTCTTATTCATATATTTAATATAATATTTATATCCTCGATGGATAACTTCATATTCCAAGTTTTCTGGAGTAATTAATCTATAGAAGGAACTTTGTTTGCTTCAGAAAAATACTGCTTAATAATTAAAACCCTCAGTTGTTGCATCGGTTTTCTCGTATTGGGTTTTTCCGGGCACATTTGTCCAAAAATAACAGTGTATGTGTGTGTTTATTTCTTTCCTATGCAGTATTTTATTTCTTCCACGGTATTGTATTTGTGAAGGCTGCAGTGTATATGTTTTGATATTTTCCATAGAAACTGCAAGTAATTTGTTTGATTAATTTAACAAATAAAAGAAATCAGTTGTTGCAGTAGGATTCGGGGTCACCGAATTTTCACATGGTATCAGAGCACAGATCGTAAGTCGAAGAGTTCAAAGAAAAAAAGGAGAAGGAGGTTCAAATCTCTGCGTAGGCAACAATTCGAAACCCCAATGGCAGCGTATTTCCTTGGCCAGAAGGGTTAGTTTTTCGTGGAAGTTATACTTCTCTGAGTGCGTCGACAGAGAATAAAGTTTTCCAGATCGAAGAGTACCAGAGGCTGAGGGAGTAGCAGTAGTTTCCTCGCAGAGCAGATCTTCAACTGGGACGCAGATTTTGCAACAGTTTACTAGTGCAAATAGCGTCAGGAGGAAGGAAGAGCACACACTGAGGGAATTCTTTCCTCAAGGGACCTCTAGCCAAGAAGTTCAAATTTTCCTAGCATCGCAATAGTAGTTGTGTGCAGGATTTCTCACTCCAAAAGGGAATGAAAAGAGCTAGGCAGCAGCTGCACAGAGGAGAAGAGGAGGAGTTCGACATTTTCTAAGAGATGACATCAGCTAGGGTGAGAGATCAAGATCGATTGGAGGGAGCCTCCAACTATGTGATCTGGAAGGCTAGAATGTCTTGCCTTCTAGATGAACATGATCTCAGGACTTATATCGATAGTGTGGTATTCGTACCCGCAGATGCAAATCCACTTAAGAAATACAAGGAGATGGCGAACGCTAAGAGGTTGATTCTCGATGGGGTTCGAGATCATGTGGTATCTCACATAGTTGGAAAAGATACTACCCGACAAATGTGGAAGCACTAGCTACTTTATACGAAGGGTCTTCCAAGCAGCGGAAGATGTATCTTGAGGAGAAGCTGAGATGCATGGGGAGGCAGAAAGGGGAACATATAGACCCCTTACTAGGCTTTAGGATGTCCGAGACCGGTTGTCTTCAGTAGGGTCAGCACCCCAACCTACAGAGTTTGTACGATTGGCTCTAAACAACGTTTCTGAAGAATAGCAAGCTTTCATCCAAAGTATCATAGGCATGTCAAATTGGAAGCGCATGTGGGCTGATCTGCAGCAGGAGGAGATGAGGCAAGAATTGGTGAAGAGCACCATCAGTGGTGGTAGCAGCAGTAGTGGGACGAAGCAAGTAAAGGAGGACGAAGATGTGGCCCTCACATCAATAGGGCAACATGAGCAGCCCAGGAGGAAGAAGGGCATTTCCAAGATCAAGTGCTTTAGGTGTGGTGAGCTTGGCCACTACATCACTCAATGTCCTCTCAGAAAGAAGGACAAGGAGGGGAAGTAGGATCAGTAGGTTGCATTCGCAAAGATCGACAGGTTGTCCTCCAAATTGGAGGAAGAGTTTCCCATGATCATCGTGTTACCTCTAGGGGTGAGGTGGGGTGATTTAGAGTTGTAGCCCCAAAGAGCTACAGGATGGGCAAGATTCTTAAGGATGTCCAACTCATGAACCAATACCTTGCTACAGGAGCCCAAGACATGCAGTAGCAGGATGGATCAATGCCAGTTGGTGTATTCAGGTGCCAGAATGACAGATGCAATAGCTAGTAGCAGGGCAGAGACTGAGCAACGCAGAGCAAAGTTGGCAGCAATGCAGTTAGCACAGTGCAATGTCAGCAGCAACGCAGAGGCTTCAATGACAGCGCAGAGTCTAGCAGCAGTCAGGACTCGAGTGATAGATGCATCATACTGACCACAGTTGGTTCAATATTTTGGATGTTTTTCCGTTGCAGTTGTTGCAGTTGCAGCAACGACAGTTGGAGAAAGTTGCAGTGCAGATGCAATGTTGGCAGCAGTTCATCAGGGCCGGCAGCAGCACAGATGTAGCAATCAGAGTTGCATCGTAGTTGATGGGCAGAAGAGCCAGACATGAACAGCGCAGCAAGAGATATTGTAGAGACAGAGTAATGCTTCAGTGGGTTGCAGCACTAGAGCACATTCCTCGCTAAGAGGGAGTGTTGATCTCTATTGCATCGGATGTGATCTAGCCTTGAAACTTTGCAGAGAGGCTAAGACACATGCATTCTCCAAGACCCAGAAATCGTTTGGGAAAATTCCACCTAGAGATTGTTTAATTAAAATAATTAATCATTTTTTAACGTATTCCTAAGTCTAAACTTAGGAAATGTGATTAATTAAAGGGTATTAATTAAATCTGGTGTGAATATTCTAAATAAAGACGAGGATCAACTCCCAGTTAATCTTAGCCTTTGATATAATTCAACCTTGGTCGTTGGTAGCAGTGCAGTTAGCACAGTGTAGAGTCGTCAACGGCGCAGAGGCTTCAATGACAGCGCAGAGTCTAGCAGCAGTTAGGACTCGAGTGATAGATGCATCATACTGACCATAGTTGGTTCAATATTTTGGATGTTTTTCCGTTGCAGTTGTTGCAGTTGCAGCAACAACAGTTGGAGAAAGTTGAAGTGCAGATGCAATGTTGGCAGCAGTTCATTAGGGCCAGCAGCAGCACAGATGAAGCAATCAGAGTTGCGTCATAGTTGATGGGCAGAAGAGCCAGACATCAACAGCGCAGCAAGAGATATTGCAGAGACAGAGTAATGCTTCAGTGGGTTGCAGCACTAGAGCACATTCCTCGCTAAGGAGTGTTGATTTCTATTGCATCGAATGTGATCTAGTCTTGAAACTTTGCAGAGAGGCTAAGACACATGCATTCTCCAAGACCCAGAAATCGTTTGGGAAAATTCCACCTAGAGATTGTTTAATTAAAATAATTAATCATTTTTTAACGTATTCCTAAGTCTAAACTTAGGAAATGTGATTAATTAAATCTGGTGTGAATATTTTAAATAAAGACGAGGATCAACTCCCAGTTAATCTTAGCCTTTGAATATAATTCAACCTTGGTCGTTGGTGCTCCAACGAGAGATTATAAGGAGCTTGATGGGCACTTGGAGAACACACCAAGATAGTGAGATCTAGAGATCGAACTCTCAAGAGTAGTAGCACTAAGTTGTTAGAGAGAGATCGAGTGGTCTTCTTGTAGTGAGGGGCAAGGATAGTAGACTAGAGGGGATTTTTCCAGTTCCAATGAGTGGAAGGCAGAGAAAGAATCGAGAGGTTCAGAGAGGCAGCGTAGTGCCACGCAGAGGCAGGGTAGTGCTTCAGAGGGAGCCGCAATTTTGCTGAGGAGCAGTTGAGATCCAGTGCCAAAAGCTAGGGTGTGAGTCTGGAGGGCCAGAGGATCGATTTTCCAATTGGCAGAAGATCAAAAGGAGGAGGTGACGTAGTCCCTTGAGCTGTGACGCAATGACTGCGTGAGCCCATGCAGAGACTACACATAGATAGCGTAGGGCAGCTCATCCAAAGCCCAGATCAATGTCAGATCTCCAATAACAATGTGAGATGTTTTCTCACTACCTCTTTGCTAGTCTATTCTCTATATCAGATAGCCAGTTTGGGCATCTAGTGGTTTGTACTCAGAAAACTACTGCTTAATAATTAAAACCCCCAGCTACGCACGGTTTTTTTGTATTGGGTTTTTTCGAGGACGTTTGTCCAAAAATAACGGTGTACGTGTGTGTGTTTATTTCTTTCCTATTCAGTATTTTATTTCTTCCGCAAAATTATATTTGTGAAAGCTGCAGTGTATATGTTTTGATATTTGTCGTAGATAACTGCAAGTAATTTGTTTGATAATAACAAATAGAAGAAACATTATCAGTTGCTACAGTAGGATTGGGGTCACCAAATTTTCACAGCTATCACCTAATCCCAACTCTCTCCATCTAGGCTCTCTCCTAGCTAAGCCAAGGGGGGTAGATATTAATTTTAGGTATGTTCTATGCTTAGAGCAATTTATTTCAATTTTCATAGTTAGCTCAATATCTTTTACAGATTAGCAATCACATCAGCATTAAAGTAAATTGCAGATAGAACATAAACATAGATCGCAGAAGACAAGCCAAGACAAGAGGACACAAGATGTGGTGCTAGCCAGGGACAAACCCCAATGTGTGGAAACCCTTGCTCAATTCTTCTTATATGTTCTTCAATAGTTCAGCAGAGAGAGAGAGAGAGTACATTTACAACAAAAGTCAACACTTTGACTTATCTTAAATAAGAGCATAGATCATCTCTAAGTAGATGATACATGAGGTAGCTGAACTCAGTTGAAGACATGTTGCTTCAACTGATTCTCCCTAGTGACTCCATCACCCATCATAGTGTTGCACCTCGTCATCATGCCGCACCTCACTATATTACATCGTGCTGCACCCATCATCACTATGCTGGACCTCATTACCATGTTGTTGCCCATCATATTGTTGCACCATGATTGCTTGATGTCCTATGACAGCACCATGTCCTTGTTGTCCCATCTATCATGCTCCATCATGATTACATTTGTTGTTGTCCCACTGTTTAGCATTTTTGTGCCATGTCATAGCTTGTTGTCCCAAGTACCAAGCTCCAACAAGCACCATCTCCTGTTGTACCACTTACCATGTTGATGTCCCTTGCAGCACCATGTTGTTGTCCCACTATTTAGCATTGCTACTGCTGTCCCAATGTGCTTTTGCTGCCACATGTCATCGCTGCTATTATGCTGCCTGTTGACCCTGCCGCCCGCACCTACCTACCAGTTAGCGAGAAAAGCCTTCAACCCCACAAGGTGTGGTTGGTGGCAGGGAACTCAGAGAAGGGGCTGTCACACTGATCCCAACTATCTCCGTTTTAGCTATCTCCTAGGTTAGCTAAGGGGGGTGGTCCCTAATGGAAAGTTAAGCTAAAAGCAAAGATGTGAATTTCTAGGAGAATTTGTTAGAGTTAAAAAAGATTATTTATCTAAGATCTATAAGCAAAACATGATATAAGCAATAGCCATTAACCATACAATAAGCATGAAACACATAAATGACCAGTGCCTTCAAAGCGTTGCTCTTTCAGAAATGAAAAGATTTTTATTTGTATTTCTTTTTATGCTCAAAATGGAAACGAATGCTTTTAAATGAAAAGATAAAATTTGCTTTGACTTTCAAAATAGAAACGAAGCTAAGAGATCAAGATACTTCCCTCTTGAGTAAATCTCTTTTTGGTGTCTTAAGAGCTTGATGGCTTGAACAGCATGTGGGATCCTTGGTATCCTGGGAGGTGACTATTTCCGCCGAAGAAGTCCTCGCCCTCCAACAGAGCTGGCAAACCTGTCGCTTGAAAACACAGAAAACACTTGCAAACAAATTGTTAGTGCAAAAAGGGACTTGGCATATAGAGACCAAGTTGAGCTTGTCATTCAACCGAGAAATGGACAAGCTACAACAAGTGTGCAAGATATACCAAGCCCAGAAGAGATCTGAGATAGCTGCAGCTCTCTCCTCCCTAGACAATAGTGCCTTCAGGCAAAATGAAAAACAACTAAATAGCAAATGAAAATCACATGAACATTAAACGACACAAGTATACCTCATATACCAAGGCATGCACCACACGAGAAGCTGCTAACCCCAAAGACTTTTATTTATTAATACGAATGCTGAACACAAAATCCGGCAGAGTCTCTGCCAGCCCAATAGCTCGTTCTATGATCTATAATAAGAGCCCAAGGCTCATATAAATAGGAAAATGGGAGACAATCCCAAGGCAAATTCCAATGACAAATGGCAATTAGGTGAAGATCCCAATGAAAAATGAAATGACAAGTGGCTTAGATGACAATCCCAATGTGAAGATGACTGCTGATTGACTGAACATGTGGCTGCCATGTGTGAAGATAATTGTTGTTGCTTGGCTGCCTCTAAAACTGCCGTCAAACTCCATGTAAACTTGCTGATAATAAACTTTGTTAAATGCTGATAGCTGCCCACCTTAGCTGCGGTCTAACTAGCTGTTTGTGGCTATGTTAACTGGCTGTAGACTGCTGTAAACTGGCTGCCAATATAACAGCCGTGCTAAAATCATGTGCAAACTGCTGTGCTGACCCGTTGACTATTTGTATGTACCTGTTAACTGCCAACGTGGAGCTGAGACAGCGTACGGATGCCCACTTAAAAACCTGCGTATACATACTGTGTTGACTTGCTGTACGTAACAGATGTGCTGGCCGTGGATTGCTTGTTGACTGCCTGTTGATTGCCGTACGGACAGCGTACGGACTGAGGTGGGAGTCTTTTAGCATGTGCGTACATGAATTGCCAGCATGGACTGCGCATAAAACTGCATCAATACCTTTGCCTACCACGTATTTGCTGACTGTGAATGCTGGCCTCCGTTAACTTTTATATGTCCACGTTATCAGCTGAAAATCTTCAACGTAAATTTTGACTTGGCCAGCGTACGGATTTCATACGGATGGCTGCCGTACGGATTTTTGCCATTTGCATATGGTGGGCTGAGGTGGGTCCCTACCCACTTAATTTTCTTTAATAAATCTTATGACCTCCTTTTTTTTTTTACCTTTGAAAATTAAAATAAATTTGTAACTCAAAAATTTCCATTTGCCTGCTGGCCCATTTGACTTTGACTTTGACTTTTCTTTGACTTTTTGTTGAGCTGAGTTGAAACTTCATGTGGTGGGCCCACATTGCTTTGCCACGTCATCTTTGACTTTATGCTTGACTTCCATGTCAAAATTTGACTTATTTTGACTTTGGAAAATTTTTAAAATTTTTCCAATTATTCATTTTTTTGAATTTTTTCTTCATTTTTGCCACTGTCACTGGAAAAATAGCTTTTGAGGGACTCTGAGTCATTTTTTGACCCCCAAAGCAGGCTTTTGAGAGATAAATTTCAAGTGGTCATACGCCCCAGACATCTCCTAAGGCCACTTATTTATGCCTTTACATAAAAAAAATAATTAAAAAATCCGGTTTTGCGGGAAATTTTTAACTATTAAAAAATCTTACTTAGACCTAGCCAAATTCCACGAAACTTTTTGTGTGATCTAGTATGGTAATATACATCGACCCTAGACACTAAGATGTGTCAGGGGCTCAATCTTCAAACCGTCACCTCGGCTTTGGGGTAAAAATGAGTGAAAAATCCAGAGAATTATCCGCCTCTGAAAAAGAAGGGATAATTAACCGGATAAAAAAAACACTCCAAGGTGTACTCGTTTGCTGATCGAGT